>JAWNNQ010000409.1:725000-761718 GCA_035044765.1 Leucophenga montana
AAAATGGTTTTAAATTAAAATGCATTTTTCAAGCAAGCTGTTTACATAGCCACACACAAACAAATATTTTGCACTTCGACAACCCCTAAATCCGTACTTCAAATACATTCTTTAACAAATTACGATATTTATTTAACTTAATTGAAAATCTATCCATACACATATATTAGTACAACGGCTTCGAACAATTGTGTATCAATTTCACCAATGAGAAATTGCAACAATTCTTCAATCATCACATGTTCGTGCTGGAACAAGAAGAATACAAAAAGGAGGGTATTAACTGGGACTTTATCGATTTCGGTATGGATTTGTTGGCTTGTATCGATCTTATTGAAAAGGTGCCTATTAGAATATTTTTTTTTATTTTTATAATAATACATGTATACATGTTTCAATGTGCGTGTACGACTTTTATTTATGTTTCAATTTAATTAAATGCACCAAAATGTTAGTTGTTTTAGCACAAGCATTAGTATTAGAGCTATATAGTGGGCGGCTCAAGACAAAGCACTACGACAGGTAATCAAGTAATTAAATGTTGTTTCTAGCACCGAAAATCTCTTACATAGCACAGCACAAGCATTCAGTTATGATGGAGTAATGGTGACACAACTTTTTTGGCCCTTTTAAAATCTTGAAACTTCATTTATAAAATTTCAGCCAAAAGAGTTGTTTCACCAGCACATAACTTTTACGACACAAAACGTTTGACACTGCAAATTTAATATAAGAAAAAGCACTTTTAAATTCACAAAAAATACACATTTGCTATAAAAAAAAACACCCATATTTTTGTTATATACCACAAACATAATTAGTACAACGGCTTCGAGCAATTGTGTATTAACTTCACCAATGAGAAGTTGCAACAATTCTTCAACCATCACATGTTCGTTCTGGAACAAGAAGAATACAAGCGTGAAGGTATTGATTGGGCCTTCATTGATTTCGGTATGGACTTGTTGGCCTGTATCGATTTGATTGAAAAGGTGCGTCTAGCATTTCAAGCATTATGCTATAGTTTTTAAGTGTTTTGCAAATAAATTAAAAAAAAAGAAGAGAAATATAAAAGGAAATGCATTTCCCCTATACCAAAGTTAAGCGTACTTGGCAAGTCTTCTAGCAACTGTTGACCCCAAGTTTTGCAACACTGGTTACTCTCTTTCTATATACATATATACATATCTATCTATCTATCTATCTATCTATCTATCTTACATTATTAAGGTATACACACGCTTTTTTCTTTCTTTATCAAGAGCCTACAAACTCTTTTTCTGGCTAAGCTTACACGTTTCTGAAATCCCGTACAAAACAGGAATACACTGAACGTAAATCGACTGAAATAATACTAATTCCATACAACTTGCGCACGCAAACAAATCCATTAACTAACACTATATATTATATAAATTGTTCCGTTTCCGGCCAAAACACATACAGTACAACGGTTTCGAACAATTATGCATCAATTTCACTAACGAAAAATTGCAACAATTCTTCAATCATCATATGTTCGTTTTGGAACAAGAAGAATACCAGCGCGAAGGCATCGAATGGACATTCATTGATTTCGGCATGGATCTGCAATTGTGTATTGATTTGATTGAAAAGGTACAACATAATGTACTAAAAAACAACAAACAAAAAAAAAAAAAAAAACAAACAAAATTACGGCAAACTATCTAATTTGTAAACATAGATAGCACCGCAATCTAAAAATCAAACCAAGCGCAAGCAAACTACTATAGCTACTATACAATATATGTAGTACATAACACTAAGTTAGTTTTTAATAGGCTGCTTGTATTAAAAGTCTAAAAAAAAAATGCATTTAATATTGCCAAACGCTCTGGAAACAGCTAAATTTTATGCTGTTTCCAAAAACTCTAATCCCGCAAGGTAAGTTTCAAAATGTTAACACTAAAAAGTAGCAGTTAATCTCGTATCTTGTTCACGTTGCAGCGTTGTGCAACACTGTTTGCTTATCAAAAAAACAAAAAAAAAAACAAAATAATGTGCCTGTGTAAAAATATATTTACTAAATGTACACGGCATAAATCAAAGGCATTTTAACTAATTATATTTCTTTAATTCCATGCTCTCTTCAATGTCGTATACAGCCTATGGGTATCTTGTCCATTCTTGAGGAAGAGTCTATGTTCCCCAAGGCCACCGATCAGACGTTCTCTGAGAAATTGACCAACACTCACTTGGGCAAATCGGCACCATTCCAGAAGCCCAAACCACCAAAGCCCGGTCAGCAAGCTGCTCACTTTGCTATTGGCCATTATGCTGGTTGTGTATCCTATAACATCACCGGTTGGTTGGAGAAGAACAAGGATCCCTTGAACGACACTGTTGTCGATCAGTTCAAGAAGTCACAGAACAAATTGCTCATCGAAATCTTCGCTGATCATCCTGGTCAGTCTGGTGGCGGTGAACAGGCTAAGGGCGGTCGTGGCAAGAAGGGTGGTGGCTTTGCTACTGTCTCATCGGCCTACAAGGAACAGTTGAACAGTTTGATGGCCATTCTGCGTTCGACACAACCTCATTTCGTGCGTTGCATCATTCCCAATGAAATGAAACAACCTGGTCTTGTTGATGCTCATTTGGTTATGCACCAGCTGACTTGTAACGGTGTACTTGAAGGCATTCGTATTTGCCGTAAAGGTTTCCCCAACAGAATGGTGTATCCCGATTTCAAGATGCGGTAAGTATTATGATTTTTTTATAGTAAAAAAATATAGGTATATAAACTATAGTTATATAAACAATAAGCGCACAGTACTACGATATTAGTTATTAGGTATACAATAGCGAATACAAGTTACATAAACAATAGTTAAAGTACAATTGGAAAATTTTGAAACTTTGGCTAGATTTTTCATTCTTTATTCTTTATTTTTTTTTTGTTGTTGTTGTAATATATAACTTTAAACTGACTTGTCTATTCGCAATTTAGTTACATGATTTTGGCGCCCGCCATTATGGCTGCTGAAAAGCAAGCTAAAACTGCTGCCAGCAAGTGTTTGGAAGCTGTTGGATTGGATCCCGATATGTACCGTATTGGTCACACGAAGGCACGCAAATTAAATGTTTTCCTTTCTTTTTTTTTTCCTAGTACCAAGAAAAATCAAATCAAATCAAGTCTTTATGTATTAGTGCAACCCAATGTCAACACCAAACCATATCCAAACAGATTCCATGTACTATGTAAATGCAAGCACCTATACCAATACTATACCACTAGGATTTAGTATCAACCCTTGAACTTTTTATGTTTATGTTTGTGATTATGATTTGTATGTAGTAGTGTACCAAAACCATTCCAAATAGTGCGGCAAAACGTATCTGTCTCTCATGTATGGCTACGTACTTAACTATATAGTACAAGTTAGTATTAGAGACTAGTAATATAAGTAATTTTTTAAAGTGCAAATGCATACTTTTTTTTTAACGACTTATCACAACACTCTAATTAACTCTATATAAATATGTATGTACCTTTAGCTACCAGATTCTTAACCCAAGAGGTATCAAGGACCTTGAATGTCCCAAGAAGGCTTCGAAGGTTCTTATTGAATCTACAGAATTGAACGATGATCTTTACCGTTTGGGTCATACTAAGGTTAATATTTGTTTAAAGAAAAAAAAAACAATAAAATTGAATATCTAAATTTCGAAATTCTTCGTCGAACACTTTGTTAAGTGATGGATTCGTAGCAGTAGTAAATAATTTCGTTTCAGTAGTATTTGAACAATTTTGTATCAAGCAATGCGTATAAAAATATAAATGCTATACAATTACGCAACTTGAAATTAAATACTTCTACATGTATTTAAAAAAAAAAAAAAACACACACACACACACATAGACACATATATCATACAAAACGCGTCAATACAGTCTATAGACTTGTGTGGAACATAATGTAATGGAACATACATATGCTTTTGAACTTTTGAATTGTATTTATTTAGTTAAAATACACTTCTATATTCGCAGCTATCAAATTTTGAATCCAGCTGGCATTACTGGTGTACCTGATCCCAAGAAATGTGGTTCAATAATCTTGGAATCCACACCATTGGATCCGGATATGTATCGTATTGGACATACCAAGGCATAGATTTGTTCCAAGTTCATGTTCATATATATATATATAAAAACCAACCACCCGCTCAAAGAAAATATTTTTGAATGTTAAACATTCCCCAATTCCAAATAAAATTTCTTATTTATTTATATAAAATTTTTTTTGAAACAGCAACTTGCGACACATCTCCAGAAAAGGCATTATACTAGAACCAGGAGATGTTACACTATCTAGCGCCTTTTTCTTTTTATATACTATATATACATACTATAAACGAGTATAAAGCTCGGACAGCTCGGACAGCGTACAACACTATATCTCTGTATAGCGCTGTAACTCCTTTTTCAACAATGTCTTCAATGCGCTTTAAAAGTAGTACAAAATACAAATGAGCGCAAACTACTACACTGTAAAAATAGTTGTAGTCTCCCTCTCTTAAAATAGTTCCCACACAAAATCCACAAACCCACAAGCACTACAACCTCTTTTCAACATATAAGTTTACATATTACAAAATGTTCTATTGTTATTTTTTAAATTTAATTATTATGTAGCATTTGCAGTTTGAATTTCAAGTAGTTTGAAATTGTTTCTCTTATAGTATATAAAGTAAATAACACTAGTTTTTAAGACTTAGCTGAATTTACTAAAACTCAAAGCACAACTTATACAGTTGCAAGAAAAAAAGAAAAAAAACAAAACAAAATCATATTTAATCTATATATGTATACATAAACAATATATAGCTACCAAATCCTGAACCCAAGAGGTATCAAGGGTCAAGACGATCCCAAGAAATGCACTAAGATCCTTATCGAATCGACTGAATTGCAGGATGATCAATACCGTTTGGGTAACACAAAGGCACGAAACACGATACATATTTTATTATTAAAAAAAAAAAAAACGCCAAAAACTACTACTAGCTGCAGTTCATACAGTTACTTCAAAAACCAAGAACAAAAGTTTACACGAAAAATCACAGTATACTCTTACTACTAGTTTGCATAATGGCTCCAAAACGGATGTCCATAGCAACAACAAAAACAAACATACAAATTAAAAGATACAATACTTCATACAAAGTAACAGAACAAAAACTAGCAAATGCGGTGAATTCTGTGAAATGTTTTAGCGCATGTTATGATTTTAGTAGCTACTATAAATAATTTTATAATTTTGATATTTTGAAATAATATCGCAATATGATACCCAAAAAACATATGCAAAACCTTTACAAAAAAGGTCTGCCATACAATTGGAGCATAGCTTAGCATAAATTTATTTTGTTTAGTTGTAGTACAAAAGCTACTAAACTTCTCTTATGTAATTTAATAGTGACAGACTGTGCTGCTAAACTCAAACTGAAAGCGACAGTCTGTTGCTATTATAACGAAAATTATATTGATTTTCGTGACATTACTAACCCAAACACAACATACACCTAATTAATTTAAAAAATAAAAACAAAAACAAAAAAAAAACAAACATAATACCAACCCATTTCCACCACTACAGCTACAAAATCATGTGCCCTAAGCAATTGATTGGCATTGACAAAGACAAAAAGGCCACTGATGTTATCATTAAGTTTATCGATTTACCCGAAGATCAATACCGTCTGGGTAACACAAAGGTATATGAGAGACAATATACTTTTAGTAAAATATACTAAAAAAACATAGCCAAAAAAAAAAAAGCAGAAATAAAGAGCAAAAGCTTGCATGCACTTAAAATAAACAGCTATGTTCCAGTTAACACTTTTGCGAAGATTTGGTGAATTTCTATGTTGAATTTTGAACGCTTGTAAGAATTTCGTGTTGGGAAAACACATTTTCAACACTGCAAGTGTTTTCAAATCTCAAAATGCAACATTACGCAAAATCTAAACGAAAGTTTAAACTGGAACATGCCGCATAATAAACTAGTACTACAAACCAAAGCATTTCGACTGCTTAGCAACTTGTGCTACAGAGTGTTTTCTAGTACAAAACTTTTTGTTGCACAGGTTTTTATGCAGTATGGCATATAGCAAAAATGTAGCTAGTAGCTTATAAGCTTATAAGTCTATGTTGCAAACCATAAAAATACTTCATGCTTTATTCTGTATGTTAAAAAAAAAAACTCTATAGCTTACCAACCATACAATGCTAAATGTTGTTTTGTTATGTATTTTAAACCCTAGCTATATCTTTTGTTTTTTATTTTTTTTTTTTGTATTAATGTCGAACAAAAATAAAAAAAAAATCCATCCTAAAACATCCTGTGAAAACAACCTGTGAAAAAAAGTGTTTTTGAAGAATCCGCTTATGCCTAAAAATAAAACATTTGTAAATGTCTAGCAAAAAGTTATCAAAAAAATATGCAAATTGTAGCTACAGTTTGCATAATTTATAGATTTTTTGGCTATACTATTACATAGCTTAGTGCACGCTTAGTCCCACTTCTTACTATAAAAGCTAACCTATTTTTTTTTTTCTTTAAATTTTAAACACTTGAAAAAAAAAAAAACGAAAAACAAAATAGGTCTTCTTCCGTGCCGGTGTCCTGGGTCAGATGGAAGAGTTCCGTGATGAACGTCTTGGCAAGATTATGTCCTGGATGCAAGCCTGGGCTCGTGGTTATCTGTCGCGTAAGGGCTTCAAGAAACTGCAAGAACAGCGTACAGCACTCAAGGTTGTGCAACGTAACTTGCGCAAATACTTGCAGCTACGCACCTGGCCATGGTACAAATTGTGGCAGAAGGTTAAGCCTTTGCTCAACGTCAGCCGTGTTGAAGATGAAATTGCTGTAAGTATGCTAAGGATTTGTTATTGAAATTTCAGTGCATTTCAATAATGCCAACTGAACTTGAAAACTAAACTGGCTATCTGTCGACTGTCGTCTGTCATATGTTGGTGCACAGTTGGTGCTGACAATAAGCGAAACGAAAATATGAGCTGACTACTAATTTATAAAAATAGCATAAAACAATATACAATTATGCACAAATTATGCACAAATTATGCCATAGACAAACTGTCAGTTTATAAAAAAGAAACACACACACAAAAAAAAAAAAAAAAAAAACAACTTTGAAAAGATTGAAAAGCAGCAGCTGCCTAGAAATTTCAAAAAATCTCAAAAATTAAAATAAAAAAAAAACAAAAAAAAAACGCCTTGAAAGTTAGATTTTAGCAAGCTGCTTAATTAAGCAAATTTAAGCAGTGCATAAAATAATATGTTCGACAGCTACTTAATACCTAAAGAAATTCGAAATTACACCCACACTTTACACATGGCATGTGACTGCTGCTGCAAAATATTTCTTGCAGCTAGTTCATCAATGAAACTATAACTATAAAATGTATATATAGCTAAATATGAGTGCTACTTACCAATTGCACGAAACGATCAATCGCTCGATCGATTGCTAGATCTTGTACACTTTGCCAAAAATAGCATGCCTGTCATAATTTTTTCATTTACAAATACATGCACTGCAGCAGCAGCAATTGGCTTCTTCACACTCGCGTTCAATTTGTGTTTATACGTAAAAGATACTTTATTTTTTTTTTTTTTTTTTTTTGTGTGTACATTCAAAGTTTTCCGCGTAGCCAAATATTTATCTGGAAAATTTGATCGCACATATAAACAAGAATAAGAACAAGAACAAGAACAACAACACAGTAGCAGCCTAGCAGCTTATAAATAAAAAAGTATCGCAAGAGACTATAAGCACTCTACGTGCGCGCGTTTGCTATGCGACTATTTGGGCTTAGAATTCGAGGAATTTGCGGAACCCAGGCGTTTTTGCATTAATTAAAATGCCAAAACAGCAATTATTAAAAACGAAAAGAAAAGAAAAGAAAAGCAAAGCAAAGAAACTAATAGCTAAAAAATGACTTATAATAGTATCTGTAAAAAAAAAAAAAGTATCTCATCTCTTTAGCTATTTATAGTACGCGCATTAATTACCATTTAGCAAAGCGCAAATTGGCTTTTTAATTGTATGAAAAAAAGTATTTAGTAAAAAAATGTTTCGAGAAAATAATACTAGCCACGCCTCTGCTGCTTGCATTGGATGTGTTGTAGCGCATATTACGCATACGCCATGGCTGCCCAAAATGTATTTCAATTTTGCCACAGCCAAGATGAGTAATAACAAATGTATAGAAATTCATAGATACTTCTATATAAACTCAACACACACACAGATGCTTCGATAAAATGCACACACACACACACATTGGCGCAATTGAATAAATAATAATATTTCATATTGCTAATTTAATTGAATACTCATAATGTACGAAAAATCTACATTGGTGTGAATGAGATACATACATATTGATGATGATGTACAAATTACACCTGCTGCTGCTGCTACTGCTGCTGCTGCTGCTGCTGCAAAAGATATTCGGCAAACACCAACACCAATGCAGCAAAATTTATCTGAATTATGAGTGAGTTGGGCGTTGCTAATTTTAAAAACATATACCACACATGAAATCACAGAAACGTAGCCACTACAAACAGTGTACAACGTTCTGCAGTTCCTGATAGATCATCGTTCGATCGAGTATATGTACCGAGCCTGTATCGTGTGCAGCATATAGTTAGGCAGGCAGGCAACCATTCCAGTTGTTTAATAGCATCGATGCAGCACGCAACTATTTAGTTAACTGCAAGCAAACAAGCACGAGAACGAAACGATATAAAACTATTAATTTTATAACACAAAAAAATATATATTTATATATATATATAATTAATTAATTAATTAATTAATTACAAAAAAAAATAATTAAATTAAATTAAATGGCTGACGATAAAAAAACCAAAAAAACCAAAAAATCAAGCGCTGCCAGCGATGATGCTGCTGCAGCAGCTGCTGAAGTAGCCAGCAGTAGTGAAGCTGCTGCAGCAGAAGCAAGTGTGGCGCCCGAGTCAGCAGCGGCACCAGCTGAAACAGCACCACCACCAGCAGCAGCAGCAGCAGCAGCAGCAACAGTCGACGAGCCAGCTCCAGTGTCCGCAACAAGTGCTGCCGAAACTAAAACTTCTAATTCTGATTCACAGCGTCTTGAGGAGAAGGCCAAGAAGGCTGAGGAATTGCATGCCGCTGAAGTGAAAGTACGCAAGGAATTGGAAGCACTCAACGCTAAGCTGTTGGCTGAAAAGACTGCCTTGTTGGATTCGCTGTCCGGCGAGAAGGGTGCCCTACAGGACTACCAGGAGCGTAATGCTAAACTCACTGCCCAGAAGAACGACTGCGAGAATCAATTGCGCGTAAGTATTTAGTTAAATGCTACATTTCACAAAACGACATCAATCAGCAATTTCAGCGTTTGATTGCAAGCATGATTGCCAATTATATTAATCAAAGAAAAATCGAAATACAAAATTTGTCATTGCATTTATCAAGTGCAATCAAGCGCAACAATTGCTGCTATTTTAAGCGCAAATATTGCTGCTGACGTTTTGCAAATTGCCCAATAGCTAAATATAGCTATACATTTTTTTTTTAACAAACTTCGTTCTTTGCTGCTACCATAGGACATTCAAGAGCGCTTGACTCAGGAGGAAGATGCACGCAACCAGCTCTTCCAGCAGAAGAAGAAGGCCGATCAGGAAATCTCTGGCCTGAAGAAGGACATCGAAGATCTGGAATTGAACATCCAGAAGGCTGAACAGGATAAGGCCACCAAGGATCACCAGATCCGCAACTTGAACGATGAGATCGCACACCAGGATGAGCTCATCAACAAGTTGAACAAGGAGAAGAAGATGCAGGGTGAAACCAACCAGAAGACTGGTGAAGAACTGCAGGCTGCCGAAGATAAGATCAATCACTTGAACAAGGTTAAGGCTAAGCTCGAACAGACTCTGGATGAATTGGAAGATTCATTGGAGCGTGAGAAGAAATTGCGCGGTGATGTTGAGAAGGCTAAGCGTAAGGTTGAGGGTGATCTCAAGCTTACACAGGAAGCTGTTTCCGATTTGGAACGCAACAAGAAGGAATTGGAACAGGCCATTCAGCGCAAGGACAAGGAATTGTCATCGATCACCGCCAAATTGGAAGACGAACAGGTCGTTGTTGGCAAACACCAGCGCCAGATCAAGGAATTGCAGGCCCGCATCGAAGAGCTCGAGGAAGAGGTTGAGGCTGAGCGTCAAGCACGTGCCAAGGCTGAGAAACAGCGTGCCGATTTGGCTCGTGAACTTGAGGAATTGGGCGAGCGTCTGGAAGAGGCTGGCGGTGCCACCTCTGCACAGATTGAGCTCAACAAGAAGCGTGAAGCCGAGCTCAGCAAACTGCGTCGTGATCTTGAGGAAGCCAACATTCAGCATGAATCCACATTGGCTAACTTGCGCAAGAAGCACAACGATGCCGTGGCTGAGATGGCTGAACAGGTTGATCAGCTCAACAAGCTGAAGGCTAAGTAAGTATTGTTAATAAATGGTATTACTCTTCTTTTTTTCAGCATGAGCGTAAGCGAAAGCGTATCCATGTATCCATGTTTGTTGCGTCTGTCAAGCGTCAAAATTATTTCTATATTCTCTATCATTATTATTATGTATTTTTCTTCTGTAAACCAGGGCTGAACACGATCGTCAGACTTGCCACAATGAGTTGAATCAAACTCGTTCTACCTGCGATCAACTTGGTCGTGATAAGGTAATATGTCGTACAGATGCTTGTATTTCGCTCTATACAAGACGTAACAAGTTCCTCCCCCTTTTTACAAAAACATCACGACACGACACGCACACAAACAAACTATAGCATGTTAAATATACATATACTATTGAATTTTTTTCGCTCACAAAACTACATACAACTATGTACAAGTGTGTCTTTTAAAAAATTCCCCCTTCTAATGCTATCTGTTAGCTCTTATTTAAATAGTAATAGATAGACTACTACTACTACTACAATTATACGTCTACGACCACAACATGGATAAGAACGTCTGCTCGTCTCGCGTCTCAGTGAAATCTTCAAACGATCGTTCGTTCTTTTGATTGAATCGCATCCTTTGTACTCCCAATACAACAATATAACACAAAACTAACCACATACATGTCTACATTTCTACTCTATATTACCAATTCAGGGCTGAAAAGGAGAAGAACGAATACTACGGCCAATTGAACGATCTCCGTGCCGGCGTTGACCACATTACCAACGAGAAGGTATACAAATTGTTTAACGAAATTTTATTGAGACCGCTGCGTTTGCTGCCGCTGTAAATTATTGCTATTTTGAAGTCCGTACCGGAATTATTGTTTTTTCTTTTTTTTTTGTATAAATATTTTCAACGTAGAGAAACGCTTAGAAAAATCGATTTGTAGCACCGATTTTGGTTTTTTTTTTTTTAAATAATAAACCTAAAAAATCGTAACTAGCTTAAAACAAAAAAAAAAATGATAAAAAAGATCTACTAAAAAGCTTTAAAAGTTGCCTACCCACTAATATTGTACAGTTTACACAGTACCAAAAAATTGCCTTACACGCTACCACAATGCCCAATTACAATTACAATTGAATAGCAACCAACACTAATACCTAAATTTACACTCATTCACATACATATAGGCTGCCCAAGAGAAGATCGCCAAGCAGCTGCAACACACCCTCAACGAAGTCCAGTCCAAATTGGATGAGACCAACAGAACTCTCAACGACTTCGATGCCTCCAAGAAGAAGCTGTCCATTGAGAACTCCGATCTCTTGCGCCAGCTGGAGGAAGCCGAATCCCAGGTCTCGCAGTTGTCCAAGATCAAGATCTCGCTCACCACTCAGCTTGAGGATACTAAGCGTCTGGCTGATGAGGAATCCCGCGAACGTGCCACACTTTTGGGCAAGTTCCGCAATTTGGAACACGACCTAGACAACTTGCGCGAACAGGTTGAGGAGGAAGCTGAGGGCAAGGCTGATTTGCAGCGTCAACTCAGCAAGGCTAACGCTGAAGCCCAGGTCTGGCGTAGCAAGTACGAATCCGATGGTGTTGCACGCTCTGAGGAATTGGAGGAAGCCAAGAGGAAGTTGCAGGCTCGTTTGGCTGAAGCTGAGGAGACCATTGAGTCGCTCAACCAGAAGTGCATCGGTCTCGAGAAGACCAAGCAGCGTCTGTCCACTGAAGTCGAGGACTTGCAGCTTGAGGTCGACCGTGCCAACGCAATTGCCAACGCTGCTGAGAAGAAGCAGAAGGCATTCGACAAGATCATTGGCGAATGGAAGCTCAAGGTTGATGATTTGGCTGCTGAGCTCGATGCCTCGCAGAAGGAGTGCCGCAACTACTCGACCGAGTTGTTCCGTCTCAAGGGTGCCTACGAAGAAGGCCAGGAACAGCTTGAGGCTGTGCGTCGTGAAAACAAGAACTTGGCTGATGAAGTCAAGGATCTGCTCGACCAAATCGGTGAGGGTGGCCGCAACATTCACGAAATTGAAAAGGCACGCAAGCGTCTTGAAGCCGAAAAGGACGAACTCCAGGCTGCACTCGAGGAAGCCGAGGCTGCTCTGGAACAGGAGGAGAACAAGGTCTTGCGCGCTCAGTTGGAGTTGTCGCAGGTCCGCCAGGAAATCGATCGCCGCATTCAGGAGAAGGAAGAGGAATTCGAAAACACACGCAAGAACCACCAGCGCGCTCTCGATTCCATGCAAGCCTCCCTCGAAGCCGAAGCCAAGGGCAAGGCTGAGGCGTTGCGCATGAAGAAGAAGTTGGAAGCTGACATCAATGAATTGGAAATTGCTCTGGATCATGCCAACAAGGTAAATTCGAAAATACAAAATTGTAAGCAATTAGGAACAAGCAATACTAACCTGATATTTGATTTCATTTATAGGCTAACGCCGAGGCCCAGAAGAACATTAAGCGCTACCAACAGCAGCTCAAGGACATCCAAACCGCCCTTGAAGAAGAACAGCGTGCACGTGACGATGCCCGTGAACAGTTGGGTATCTCTGAACGTCGTGCCAACGCTCTGCAGAACGAGCTCGAAGAATCCCGCACTCTGCTCGAACAGGCCGACCGTGGCCGTCGCCAAGCCGAACAGGAATTGGCCGATGCTCACGAACAGCTCAACGAAGTCTCCGCCCAGAATGCTTCCATCTCCGCTGCCAAGAGGAAATTGGAATCCGAATTGCAGACCCTGCACTCTGATCTGGATGAACTCTTGAACGAAGCCAAGAACTCCGAAGAGAAGGCCAAGAAGGCTATGGTTGATGCCGCACGTCTTGCCGATGAACTCCGCGCTGAACAGGATCACGCACAGACACAGGAGAAACTCAGGAAGGCACTTGAACAGCAAATCAAGGAACTGCAAGTCCGTTTGGATGAAGCCGAAGCCAACGCACTCAAGGGTGGCAAGAAGGCCATTCAGAAGCTCGAACAGCGCGTACGCGAATTGGAGAACGAATTGGACGGTGAACAGAGACGACATGCCGATGCCCAGAAGAACCTGCGCAAATCCGAGCGTCGCGTTAAGGAGTTGAGCTTCCAATCTGAGGAAGATCGCAAGAACCACGAACGCATGCAAGATCTGGTCGACAAACTGCAACAGAAGATCAAGACCTACAAGAGGCAGATCGAAGAAGCCGAAGAAATTGCCGCCCTTAACTTGGCCAAATTCCGCAAAGCCCAACAGGAACTCGAGGAAGCTGAAGAACGCGCCGATCTGGCTGAGCAGGCTATTAGCAAATTCCGCGCTAAGGGACGTGCCGGTTCCGTGACCCGTGGTGCCAGCCCAGCGGTAAGTTAATTCGATACCCAATTTTAACAAAATTTAACCAAAAAGAAAAATGAATCCGACAACAACATTAAGCACAGCAATAAATGCTTTTTTAAATAGTATGAAATAAAAATATAGTGGCAAAGTAGTTGTATTAATACATTTCTCTACCCCTCTTTCTCTCTCTCTATTGCTTACAAACAAACCAAAAAATCTTCGCTCGCTTATATGTGCTCGCTTCTACACAACCGAACAGATCTAAAAATTGTGGCACCAATTACGAAATACGATCCAAATTTGGTTCATTACTGAGAAATCAAATGCAAAGAGAATTATAGCTTATAAGAATTATTAAATATAATAATATATGATAATAGAATGAAGACAGAAAGTATGCAGATAAAAAGAGAAAACAAAAATAAACTATAAAAATCCATAATATCGCAAAGCAAAAAAAAAAAAAACTAAGAAAAAACGCAACGTAACGCAACGCAACGTAACGCATTGTAAATGCATCATGCAAAAAACATTCAATGAAATGAAATGATATACTCCATCAAAAACCAAACAAAAATCAACAAACAAAAATAATAATTATAATAAACAATCACTCCAAAAGCAAAATCAAGCTAAATCAATTAGATCAGTAAAAAAAAATAAAAAAAATATACAAAAGTATGCATCGACGATACCACCTAGCAGCGAAAACAGCTCTCAGTCAAACAAAATCCAATCCAATTGCGATCATTTTAGTGAATCGACTTGCTTTTTCTACATGTTCTACATACTCTACTATTATTGTACTACTTTTACTATTTATATAATATATATATTAATATATATGTATAAAAACATATTTGTACATGTGTACTGCAGCAGCCGGCAACGTCTAAAGGTGGCCGCAAGTTTGCACTGGAGCAGTAATTACTCTCACATTACATTTGTAAGTGGGCCGAACAGCAACAAAAAAAAAAAAAAAAAAAAAAAAATTTACAAAATTTAGCAAATTACTTTCAAAAATTCAATGCACAAACCATTGAAAGCGTTAAACAACACAATATTTGTTCACTTTTGTGTATTTTGTACAATTTGAAAAAATCCCAGTACCAAATTCCTTCATTTGCGTTGCGCTGTATTCGTAATTTCCCCAAACTAGTGTTGAGAAACATTACAAAAAAATCATCTAAAAATGCAAAACTCAAAACAAATCGAAATCGAAATCGAAATCAACTCGTTACGTTACGTTCTTTTTCATTACGTCAAAAACTGTACGCAATAAATACGTATATATACATATATATTTACCAGTGCTCATCAAACTAAATAGCTGTTCTTGTTTCAATTCCGATTCATTCCCCTTTACACACATGTATCTGTGCGCTGCGTGTCGCTGCCACTGAAACTGTATGGCACACAGCGCTTGTGAAACTGTAATGGTCTTAAAACTGTAATTTCATATAAAATTTTTTTCGTTTTTGATTTTCATTCGGTAAAACCGAAACTTGTATACACTTCACACGTACTTCAAGCGTATGCATTTTGATTGTAGAAACTAGTAGCGACAAATTTTAGACGTGCTATGCCAATAAGCAAACTTACAGACGTTACAGAACTATAACGGTATGAAAACTATGCCAGTTATAATAACTGCTCTGGAACTTAATCTATTATTATTTGGATTAAAAAGACGCTAAAGAACTACATTGGAAACGTTCAGTTTAATGGGAACTATGCTATTCTTTTAGTGTGATCCTAGTGATGCTGTACAATATTCTACATCAAAATTAGTATACATTATTATATAAATTTTTAGCAGAAGTACAAACTGCTGATATGCTCTTGATAAAACGTGTGAAAGCTACAAAATCATAAAAAAAAAATAAACAAGTAATCATCTCTATCAAAGTATTGTAGTACCCACGTCTTTATTATTTACTATTAGTTTTAGCATGTGTTCTTTTCTTATGCTTATTTTATATCAATGATTTTTAATATTTTCTCCATTTTTCTTCTTTTTTTTCTCTCTCCAAAACAACAAATTACAGCCCCGTGCGACATCCGTTAGGCCACAATTCGACGGATTGGCTTTCCCACCAAGATTCGACCTTAATCCAGAAAACGAATTCTAAATGCCATTTCATTTTTTAAAAAATTTATTTTAATAATATTTCATAATTATTATGTTTATTATTTTTACTATAATTTTAAACTATTTTAAAACTTTTTTGTTTTTACATTTAAACAAGTGAAGAAAAAGAAAGAAAAGAAAATTGAAACTAAATAAACTACAAATATATATATATTTATCGAACGACGGGAGGAAAAACAATATGCACTTAGGCAATATATATCAAAACAACAACGAAAGTTCGAGATACTATCGAGAAACTATCGAGATACTATCAAGACAAAAAAAAAAAAAAAAAATTAACAGCAACAATGACATAAGTCTTTGTGATGGAGTTTGTAGCGCACCAAAAAAAAGAAAAAGAAATAATGATATTTATTATATGTACTTATACTACATAGCGGCATTCGATATGCAACATTTCTGTTTGGCAATCTTTATTTGTATTTATATATTTTTTATGCACAAAATTTCAAATGCATTCAAAGAAAACTAAAACTAGAAAAACAAAAACAAAAACAAAAAATGGGGGAAATAAAAAACAGCCAAAATTTCAAACGGTTGAAGACGAAGATCCAAAGCCCCAAAAGCCCCGCGTCGCATAAAAAATTAAAATCCAAAATAACAGGTTACAACAAAAGTGTTCAGCATTAAAAAAGCTCGAGAATAAAACAGTGTTTTATATATTTATATATAACAAAAAATGAGAAAAACCAAAAAAAAAAAAAATATATAATTGTATACAAAGCATCTTAATACACTGAAAAAAAAACAAACAATCAAACACATACACTGTCACTCACATACATACAAAGAAATGCATTACACAGAACCCTCATGGAGCTTATGTTTATGTTAAATTTTTTTTATTAAACGAAAAACCAAAAAACCAAAAAAAAAACAAAAAAACAACTGAAATAATATAAAGTATACAAAAAAGGAACAAAATAAATGTAAATCAATTTAAAAAAAAACACACACACACAAAATATCTTTTATTTATTTCCGGAAATATGAACTACTACTCGTATATCCAAAGCACTTACATACGAGTAAAAAGTAAATAATATGTGTTACGCCCTTGCAACTCTAAGTGCTCTTAGATACCAGCAGACATTTCCATTGCAAAGTTTGACATTTTTTAGCATAAGCATACGCACAACATTTTGCTGTACGAGCACAATTTGTATTGTTTACAGTTACTTGAAAAATTTAATTCGCCCAAAAAATGCAATTATATTTAAAAATTATAATACAATGTTCTACTACAACTTTCGACATGAATTATCTCAACAGGAGTTCATCAATTAACGTACATCGACTTCTGGCTATATATTGTTTATGATTGGTATGCTAAATTCAAACGTGTTCGCCGGTTCCATAACCCTTTGACGACCACTAATACACCGATGACCGTTTTATCTTCGACTTTCTTCCTGAAAACACTAAGAAGGTATTATTCAATATTGCTTTTCTCAAGGAAATATCAGATTCCGATACTGACTCCATCCAAATTTAACAATATTAGTCTTACTATCAGCGAACGCACAAAATATCTAGGAGTGATCCTGGATAGTAAGCTCAACTGGAACAAAAACACGGAATAGCGTATAAAGAAGGCAAACATAGCACTCTAAGCTATTGGAAGAAGGTGGGGATTCTCTCCATCTATCGTCCACTTGTTATATACGGAAGTAGTTAGGCCCATCCTGCTCTACGGAGTATGTATATGTTATGTGTACGGCACTAGAAAGGGCTTCTACTCTTAAGCAAATGCATAAGGTGCAAAGGAGAGCTGAACTGTGTATCAGTGGAGCTCTATATACCACACCGACGGATGCACTAAACGTACTGCTCCATTTGATCCCACTTGACCTCATTGCGAGAGAGAGGACAATAGTTACAGCCCTTAGACTGAGGGAATCTTCAGCTTGGCATGGTAGCTCCTTCATACACTCGAGGTTACTACAATTACAAGATAATATACCATCAAATACGGATTGCTGCATACCAAACATTAACTTTGTTAAAAAGTATGACGTCATAATACCAACCAGACTACAAATTGACAACCTTCCTCACTACAGCGAAAACGCTATTAACATCTTTACAGACGGTTCTAAGCTGGATGGTCGGGTAGGAGGAGGTGTATTTTCACCGGATTACCGGGGATTAGAGAATCCTTTACTCTGCCCGATCATTGTAGTGTTTATTAGGCGAAGATGCTAGCTATTCAGAAAGCAATGCACTTCCTAAGGTCATACTCACATACACAAGAGCATGTGTTTATATTCTCAGTCAGGCTGAAAGCGCTGAACAGCTCGTACTAAAACCACAACGAAGTGTCATAAATCTCTTAACGAGATTGCCGAGCACTATGTTATACATCTCATCTGGGTGGCTGGTCACCAAAATATAGAAGGAAATTGTGAAGCGGACAAATTAGCCAGAGAGGGTACCACTGCTGATATCCTTCCAGGGAAGGTCACAGTAGGTATACCCATGGCTACATGTTAACTACAGATCTCAGCAAAGATGATCAGTATAGCAACCAATAGATGGTGCAACCTTGGCCCGTATATAATCTCCAGACTCATCTGGCCAAAATATAATCTCAAAAGAACAATAACACTACTTCAACACAAGAGAGATCAGATAGATCTACCATACCATCGCTACCAAGACTATGGACACACGATGCAGTTTTCCAAAAAGGGCTTCAGATGTGTGAAATACGACCAGAAACACGGTACAGCTGACTGCTCAAAGCTAAAAGATGTTCCGGCTAAATTTGCCCTATGCCAGTAAGCACACATGGCAAATTATCAATATAAGGGCTGTCACGAGTCACGAGTCAGCATGTTTTCTCCTACAGCTCTTACTTTTGAGCCATGACGACAAGACTTTAAAAAAGACAAATAATAAAATTGAAGTAGAATTTTTCATTAAAAAAAAAAGAAACAATGGAAATTAATGCATATAGCTAACATTCTAAACATATTCGAAAGCACACAGAAGTATTTATCTTTTTTCTTTATGAATATATACATTTCATTTAAGGTTTTTTGTTTCCTTCTTAATAAACCCTTCAATTAGCTCATATTCTCACTTGGTCGAACCGGGCGCACGCTTATTCGACTCAATTCTCAACAATTGTTTATGCTGTCCAATCATATGCTGTAGATGATTACATTCGCGCAACTGTCCGTTGAATTCCTCAAGCGTTTCGTATAGAATACTGTACAGTTGCGGCAATATGCCATGGTCGAGTGTCGGAAACAGATGATGTAACACGTGATCACCGAAATGCGTCAAAACTAAGAAGTGTGAGCCCTTCAAATCACCACGATCGATAATTGTATCGACCTGAAAGAGACCCCAATCGCGATCCTCTCTGTTCGCATCACCTTCATGATAAATTTCGGGATCATGATGCGCTGCATTTAAGCCAATCAGACTGAACGAAAAGCTAGCAATCGAAGTCATGAAGAGCCATTGGCGTATACAAAGCCACACGGATAGATCGGATGTTAAGAACATGGCGAGTGGTAAACTGAGTGATATCAAATCGTGCCAGTATAAAATGTTGACATGACGCAGCGAGTAGATGATTCTATTAAAATAAAGCAAAGTATAAAGTAATTATTTTTGGATTTTTTTGTATAGAAAATAAGGAGTTTATACCTGGTGCCGATTTGTAAAAAGAATACAATGGCATAGGTTACCGGTTCCGTCAACCAAGAAACATAACGCAGTGCCAAACTTTTTATATACGGATTTGGTACCCAGCAAAGGAACGGCTCAATCATGGACAGTTCGAGATCAAAATACGTATTCGGATAAATGTGATGCGACAAAGCGTGCGAAACACGCCACTCCGAGAAATTCATCATACCCAAATTGAAGGCATACATGTGCCAATTGTCGCGTCGATGAAAATAGTTATGCGATATGATGATATTCCAGCAGAGTGCTACACCGGCCAGCACCAAAGCCAACAGACTACGCAGTTTGACGCTGGCAATGGCAAAAGCAAATGTGGCCAGAAGCATGCCTATATGTATGAGCTGTGAAATATAATAGAAACAGGTAATCGTATAGTTTGAGTATAATCAAACACAATATTAAAATCATTTTAAGTTAAATATTGACTTACATCACTCTTACGCTTCGGCGTCTTGTCGACAGTTTTCAGTTTCTCAATCACGCGTCGTTTGAGCGTTTTATAAAAGCCATCCTCATGCAAAGTAAGCGTATAGATACGCGGTTTAGCTGCATCACGTACTCTATACTTGGCAATCAATTTCTCGGGTGCTGTTGTTAGATGATGCGCCTCAAAGGCTTCAGTTATATCGGTACCCTATGGACAAGTTGCTTATAATTTGCCACCAATTTATATAGTGCTACAAACTGTACCTTTGTTTCACGTATCCAGAAGGGACCACCAGGATGGTTATTAATAAAATCGGTTAAATCGTAGATACCATCGTATATGCGCCAGAGTCCCTCGGCTTCATCATCCTGCTGTTTGCCTTTCTGCCAGCTGCATAATATATTTTATATAATTATATATAATACGTAATACTTTATATGTTTTCTATTGTATTGACCTATGTGTTGTTATCAGCGCTGAATTTCGATATGTCGGAAATTTCGTGGCTATGCCTGACTTTTTCCATGTTTCAATCAACATTTTTCCTGTTTTTTTTTTTTTTGTTTGTTTTTTGAATCCTTGGTGGATTTTTTACACTGTTATACAGCTTTTGGAATGGGATCCTTTATTTGATGCGATTTGAAGCGCCTTGAATTGAGCAGTTGCTTTCACAAGCGCTTAAAATTTGAAACTGGTGTTAAATGCGCACCAATCGACAGGTTTAAATATTAGACTCAACTTGAAATTATATAAACTTGTCAGCTATATGTACATAAATTGATACATAGATAAGCAGCAGCTGAGCTGCGATAGATAGACGTAGTATGCATAGGGTGTTTATTTTTAGAGGTTTTATTTTCCAACAAGGACTAAACTGTCATAAATTGTTTAAATCTTTCATTGCAGTTTAAATAAATGAAAACTGCAATGAAAGGAGCTTTTTACAATGACATTCCAGTCACACAAGCAGCCGTGACACAGGTGCTAAAGAACATCCCAAAAAGCGAGTTTAAAAAGTCTATGGTTAATTGACTGAGCGTTCCACTCGTTGTGTCATCATGAAGTCTCATCGTCTTAACTAACTCGGCTAACAGACACCCGACACATGGAGTTACCGAATCACAATCCATTGCTTTTCCCATTTACTATCAGTGCGAAGAAATTAGAGCAGCTGAGAGAGTAAATTAAGATTTCGCTCTTAAGTTTTTTTCTCCTCTCAGAGATTGATTTAAGAGACTCTGAGACTTTTGTACTTGACTTGAGTACATATCTTAGAATTAGATTTTTATACTTATTTCAAGAACTATCGCGTTTTGTGCTTGATTCAAAAAAATTTAGTACGAATCGTACTTAAAATTTTTAAGTACACTTTGGGACAAGAATTTCAAACCTATATTTAGAATGCTTTTTTCTATGTACACTCTAACCAAAAGTTTTCGAAAATTGGACTTCCAGAATGCGCTATATCTGCCCGAAATCATATTCAAACACTACCGGCATAAAATTGTCTTTCTAATAGAGCCAATTTTCCGTTGAAACTTATGTAATCTAAAGCAATTAAAAGTTATACACCTCTAAAAAAGCACCCTATACGTCAGTTCGATATCAGGCGTTAGAACTAACACAAACGCTTGTCAAATGCTAATCATTTCCTAT
Source organism: Leucophenga montana (assembly GCA_035044765.1). Taxonomy (NCBI): domain Eukaryota; kingdom Metazoa; phylum Arthropoda; class Insecta; order Diptera; family Drosophilidae; genus Leucophenga; species Leucophenga montana. The sequence goes on from JAWNNQ010000409.1 coordinate 746,758, forward strand.
GGCGTAAATGCATGACTTAATATTAATTGCGGTCAACATAAGAAATCTACGGATTAAAGCAAAAGCATGTCATTGTAGGTGTCTGATTTGTTTTTAGAACGCAATTTAAATAATAGCTGAGCTCTAATAAAATATTTTTTTGAGAAATAAACTGGAATTCGCGTCAAAATGCGTTTTAATCGATTATGTTTCATGCATGCTTAAGCATAGTTTAATCGATAATCTCTCAAAGTTCTTCACCAATAGTTTTGAAATTTTGACACAACGTCAGAGTTGAATACGCCTATGTTTTCTTATACGTATTATATAGTACATGTCACATCTGTAAAAGGAAATTGTTTGTCGAATCTTATATGAGAATAATTGTCAATTTTTAACCGATCATTTTTAGGAAAAATAAGATCCACTTGAAAATAGGAGAAATAATAATAGAGGATGCTAGAATGTTGAGATTTTGTACATCTGTAAAGGGCACCGGAAATAATAAGACTTACTGGATAAATACGATTAGCCATGCTCACATATAATAGAAAAACAAGCAGAACAACGCACGCCGGGTATATCTGGTAAAAAATAAAAATTTATGGTATATTTGAAAAGCCAAAAAACACAAATATATAAATATATGTAATGTATGTAATGTATAAAGGTAGAACGTCAACTTCACATTGGCTTTTCTAATTGAAAATCCCACTCATAATCATTATTTATAGTCCCTTATAAAATTATGAAAATAACGAATGAAAATCTATAGGTATAACCAACGAAAGCGTTTCTAAACTTCGCTGACCTTGAACGAAGTCTTCAAAAATTTTGAAGCTGAGTGCCTCCTCCAACCTAGAGACTGAGTTTGCACACTAGACTCTGTAACTAACACACCCTTTAGAATGCAGTGCAGTGCAATGTGGCATACTATATAAACATATAATATAAAACATATATTGTAATATAGTGTGCAAATAAATAATTCAGGTTTTAATTCATTCAAGACTTTTAACAACATGTATTCATGTTGCAAATCTTGTTAAACTATTTAATATAATTCTAGAGTTCGTTGAGGTTATCAATCAATCAATCTGGTGATATAAATTTGCATATAAATTTAAATTTAGTTTGTGTTAAATAAGGTGGACCAAACAAGACTTTGTTATAAAACTACGCCATTTTAAGATTATCACTTTCTATCATTGATAGAGCCACGAATCATGGACATTTCTATACTTTAAGAATCTCTTTTGATTTATGGAGTGCATATGTATATGAAATGAACAATTCAAACATACTATTAGTAAAAGGTATAAACTTATAAAAACTTACCCGTCATTTTTGAATTTTTGTTTAAAAAATTGTATGTTACTTAATGTAGAAATACCAGCTGGATTTACTATTAATTCCGCTAATACGTGTATACTCGTAGATCTCATATGAGGGGATGAGGGGTACTGCGGAGTCGAGCACACACAACTACAGCGTGTTTTTTAGTTTTAGTTTGTAGTTTTTAGTGTATGTACTAGAGTTCACCCAGTGTTCGAAATTCGACAATGTGTCTTAGAAGTACCCAATAATAAAAAAAAGAAGACGGTGGCGTGGAATACACGGATGGACCGAAGTTCCATTCGCTATTATGTTTTAAAGTAACAGGAGAAATGAAATAAATCAAATGGTTCCAACTTTCTTCCTAAATAGACTCTTAAATGCCATCCAATTGACCCATAGGCGTCCTACCAAATGCCCCCCCCCAAATGGCCCCTCAAATGTCCCATCAAATGTCTCCCAAATGTGCCCCTAAATGTCCTCCAACCATCACCATAAATGTCGCTCCAACCATCCCCCCCAAATGTCCCCCAACTACTCTCCTAAATTTCCTCCTAAATGTCTCGAAACGTCCCCTACATGGCTCCCCCCATCATCGCCCTAAATGACTCCGCCACCATGAGCTCCCATGGTTAAAAACGGATTTAAGTGATAAACGGTCAAACCTGCAAGAAATTCGTACACTTCTTCTTAAACCTTTTTCTAGCCCTAGTGCGCTAAGTGTGTAACGTGAGCTAAGGAACTTCGTTCCAATATAATTATCAAATCTTTAAAAAAAAAACGCACTCAACTGATGCTCGCCAACATGTTTGCAAGTGCGACCCCAATAGTTTCGAGCCTAAACGACGTGCTCTACGATATGAATCGCCAGAGAAAAATAATTTTTTTTTCTCTATTCTTCCAACTGAAACAAAAAGAACCGAAAGAAATAAAAAAGAATATGTTACATTATTAAATTATTCGGCTGTTAAAGTGCATAGAAAGCTATAAATAAGAAAATGGACAAATCATATTCCTCTTTTTCAATGTGTGTGTACAGCCGCGCCAAAACAATAAATTTTCAACTGTTGCTTGTAACTATGACTTTTTTGTTGTAATTTTTAGAAAATTGAGACAACTGAGAGAGAGAGACAGAGAGAGAGACAGAGAGAGACAGAGAGAGAGAGAGAAGGAGCTTTAAGATTTTTAACTATTTTCTGAATAATGGAGTCAAGGAGAGGAGCGGACCAAACGTAAGTACTATAAAAAACACTCAAACACTTACTTTTGAAATTTTTGAGATGCTAAGCTTTTTCAGTAAATATCGATATGTAAAAAATATATAAAAATAAAATTCTTTTCTTGAATTTCACTTCATATACAAAATTTATTTCAACATGTTTTATGCCAGTTAGTGTTCACGGAAGTTAAGTTTTTAAATACAAATCTTTCAGCGATATTAATAGCAGCACATATTATAACTACAAATCCAAACAACTCCGAACAGTTAACGACTTTACGCATTCGAAGCAGTCTGCCTCTACGCTTCTATTTACATACATAAAGAGTAATAGAAAGCAACTGATAAATGATCTAAACTAAATTCTACAGTTACGTTAGATCACTGGTTCCCAACCAGTGGTCCGCAGAAGCCAAAATATGGTGCGCGATTTAAATTTTAAATGTAGCTTTGAGTAACAATATTAGTCCTAGGATAAGCGAACTCGTAAAGAAAATGCAGGCTCAGAAATCACATTAAAACAAATTACAGAAGTTTATTCTAAAAATATTATTATTTCTTTTTGTGTAAGTGCCTATTGAGTTTTTAATTAAAGTTTCAGTTTAAGATTATTACAGTTTATTTTTATTACACCTACATAGTGGTCCCTGCTAACAAGAATGATTTAAAAGTGTTCCCTGACTAAGAAAAGGTTGGGAGCCCCTGCGTTAGATAATCTAAGATGCAAACGACGGGGTAGCAAACAAAAAATGTAAATTTTAAAATAAACAAAAATGAGTAATTAAATCAACTTAAATTAGTAACGATAGTTTAATGCGATAAATGATGAAACATTTATTTATATTGATTTATTGGTCGGCGGCCGCTATGAATAGAATTTTTCTATGATAAATTTTTGTTACTTAATCTAGAAATATACAATTTTGTATGGATGGATGAAGGTGAAGATCTGACCACTATAAAATATAAATCTCAAACAAATCTATAGTTCAAATAAAGAGCTTTAAACCTGCCCTCATTTTTATACACATGATTATAGTATAATTTATGCTCATGTGTGGATATTTTTTGTCTCTGTCCCATTTTAGACAAAGACAATAATATTTATAATATTTATTTTTGTGCAGCTACATCTATGTTCTAAGTTCACAGATGGGAAACATTCACACAATGTGTTACTTCAGTTTGTCAGAAAGTTCGTAACGCAATAAGAGAGGTATACTAGAGAATACATATTCTTGATCAGCTCGACGAGACGAGTCGATCTAGCCATGTCTAACCGGCTGTCCGCCTGTAAATCTCTCTAGTAGTTGTTGGTCAATATTTGAGATATGTAGCTGTAACCAGGGAGATAGATTTATTTTTATTGCAGATAATATATCCATATTGATCTGCCACGCCCTCTTTTTTGGGTAGCTCCATATAAAACACTCGCCCAGTTTTAACTTTCTTTACGAAACAATTTTTTAACTCACCCGCCCACTTTGTATGAAGAACTTTTTTACTGTAGTCAATATTAGCTTAAATTTGATATGGCATTTTATTGGTCGTGCCCCGCCCACTTTAAAGGGTAGCGCCCATACAAACTTACCACCCATGTTTATGTTCTTTTGTTTCACAAATATTATTTTTTCTCTCTCTCTCTCTCTCTCTCTCTCTCTCTCTCGCTCTCTCTCTCTCTTTTTAGCTACTAAGTACTCAATTTGAAGATTCGTGTGAAGGGTATCAACGCTTCTGTTCCAATAAAGTAAATGTTTGTTCTTGTTTTTTTTTTATTTCCATAGATTAAAGGCGCACATTTCTAATGGAAAAGTACAAAGAATGAACATCTCTTTCATCTAATTTGAAACGAAAACTTTCCGATGTCTAATCAAAACTTGTGAGGGCTGTAAAGGTCTACTGAAGGGTATCAACGCTTCGGTTCCAATAAAGTAAATGTTTGTTCTTGTTTTTTTTTTATTTCCATAGATTAAAGGCGCACATTTCTAATGGAAAAGTACAAAGAATGCACATCTCTTTAATCTAATTTGAAACGAAAACTTTCCGATGTCTAATCAAAACTTGTGAAGGTTGTAAAGGTCTACTTGGCCATATCATATCAATATTTGAAGTTCAGTGTCATATGTGTTGAATAATATGGTGAATATCAGCATAAATAAATTCACGCTGCCACAACATACAGAAATTGTTGGAAAGTAGAGTTTAATTGTCCAAACTCAAAGAGCTTTTCGCGCGAAACATGGTCGTAATTCTGCACCCACTAAGCGGGATATGCAATGTCTAGTGGATACGTTTTAGTCGCAGAACTTGGTTGGAACTGAAACCTAACGACCGTCGCTTGCGTCGGAAATATAGTGATTGGGCGTTGCGACAGCTGGAAGTTGACCTGGAATTTCATCGACAAATTATCTTTCCCGATGGGGCTCATTTTGAGCTGAATGGCTTGCTAAATAAGCAAATCTGCCGTTAGTGAAGTGCTGAAAATCCATAGTCACAAATTGATATGAATTAAGATACTGTATGTGTTACCGTAAATGGCGATAGTATCGCCTCATGATCTCGGACTATATATTGCTCGAATTTGATTGAATTTATGGGGATAAAATTTTATTTTCCAAAGATTTCTTAAAAAAGTATTCGAGAAGAAGTTTAGCTTATTTAATACCTTCATTCCATAAGAAAGACCTGAAAAACAAATAGCAGTCCATGGCATGGAACTCAGATGATGAAAGTCTATTATTAAAATTGTCGACAATATTTCTATATTTCTTGCCATACAGCTCGATTTCCTGAAGTGCCCCTCACAACTGGCCACCAAGTTCTTGCGATTTAACATCACTGGATTTTCTTTGAGGTATGTTAAATCGCTGGTTGATAGCAATCGTCCCAAAACCTTGGATGAACTGCACTTTTTGGTCCTTGAAAATTGGAGCCTGTACAAAAAAAGAGCCGCGTTGATCATTTGAATGATATCTTGTTGAAATCTTAAATGGCATAAAATTGTTTGTTGTTTTATTCCATTTCAAAGTTGGGTTGCTCTTAATGGTAGATCTTTGACTAGGAACTTAGAGCCATTCACAATTTTAAATACAAAACAAAACTTGATTGCCTAAGAATCTCTTGCAGTTTGTTCACTATTACTTGCATAAATTAATATTGGAACATCGAATAAAAATCTATGCAAGTAATGCTGAGTAAACGAGAACGCTCAGTATTCACCACACTTCAAAGCGAAGACTTCTGTTGGTTGTTCAATAAGAATTCATGGAGCTTTCATTAATGAAATCGATGACGTAGTTCTGTGTGCTTTTGTACACTTTCTTGTTTTTAATTAATCAAGTAAAAAAACTTTGACACGCTACAATAACAAGTTTAGTAGCGGCCGGACAAACAAACAGGGTAAACGCATTTGAGACAGTATTAAATAAAAATTCAAGTTCTTATATTGTATGGCGATCAATGTTTTTTTTTTTTTTTGATTGTGAATATAAACGCTAACTATCGGCTGGAAGTCGTATAAAAACAATTTGTGATAATGGCACCAATGTCAACAATGCAAACAGAGCTTGAGGCGTGGAAAGTCTCGGGTATATCACATAAATATCCGACATATCGCAAGGAAAAATTTATCAGTAATGAAAAGTATCAGTAAAACCAATTATCATAATATGCAACACTTCTTAAGACCGTATTTTATTCTATGCATCTAGTTGGCTTGCTGGTAAACGTCAGGATGATGCTGCTGAAGGTCTCTGGCGTATTGGCAATACACTGTACGACTTTACAGATTTTGCCAAACAGCATCCGGGCGGTGCTTTTTGGATTGAAGAAACTAAGGGCACTGATATAACTGAACCCTTTGCATCGCATCATATATTCCTGGAACCTGCAGAAATACTGAAGAAGTACAAAGTACGCGAGGCCACAAAACCAAGAAATTATAAGTTCACTTTGCATGAGAATGGCTTCTATATGACACTAAAGCGTCGCGTACGAAATCGTTTGAAGGAAATGCATTATAAGCCAAGTCGGAAAACTAATGTAAGTTATAGAAAACTGTTAAGAGGCAAATTTTGTGATTTGAAAATTTCTACGTCTTTCGATAGTGACCAGCATTAGTCAATTGTAAACGGTTATTCAAATTTTGTATAAATATGCTTCCGAATCACGGTTTCGTATATGAGTTCTTTGAAATGAGTTTATGTTCATGAAACTAAAGATTTTGCTTCCGTAAATCGCGCCAATAATGTCGAAATCCACCTGGAACTAAAATGGAACTAAAATTTACATTTGCCAAGTTGTTTCCACCGCGAACCACTTTGTAACGCGGTTTCACCCTTGGGATCTCTTTACAATGGGAGTTTACAATCATTGGTGACACTTTCTTCTTGAGGCGTGCAGAGTACGGGTTATCTTTCAGATCTTCATTTTTTTCTGCATAGTTTCTGGATTATTTATAAAATTTCCGTTTGGACACCGACTTTGATCGATTTTTTTTCGAATTTTGACATATATTTAAGCCGAAGTCTTTGTTCCCTTTACTTCTTAATGCAAATTAAGTTTGCATTATTTATATACTCGTACATAAGATTGCTTGACCTGCCTGATTCATTCATTAATTTATTCTTTCATAACAAAGTTAGCGAAAGTCGCCAATTCAAAACCTTATACCAGTAAAGATACAGAGGAAACTTTAGATGATGACCACCAGAGCAACTACCGAGTCCCAGGGGTCGTGGCCTAAAAGTTTTGCGGTGGCGGGAAACAAAAACCCAGCGCACCAACCCTTAGTTAAGGAGGTTGCGTTCTCACCTAAGAACGGTAGTTCGGTAGGTATCCATGGGATACGTAGAGATACAGTCAATCTAGAGTTATATTTCTTGAACTGTTGAAGTCATATTGTAAAATTGCCAATGCTAGAAAGCTGATAGCTGGACAGTAGTTTTCTTTTATGGTGAAAATGCAAACTAAGGCGATGTTTTTGGAAATTCCAACACCAAGGGCGGAAAAGGAGTCAAAGGTTATATGGGGAAAAATGTTTTTCATATGATCGTTTTCAAAACTCTTGTTGCGCCGATTTAAGAAAATTCTATGCCCATGGGGTGAAAAGGCGTTTAAAGATTATATGGGTAACATTTTTTTCTTCCGATCGCTTTCAAGTTCGGTTTGAATACTCTACAAAACAAATATTTGAACACGTGTTTCGCCTATTTTGAAAAATTCTACAATAAGAAGGTCAAAGGTTATATGGGCATAATTTTTTTTTTTTTTTTTTGATTCGGTCGTTTTTAAGCTCGGATGGTATACACTGGTATGGTATGGATGGTATACATTTGCCACAAGGGGGAAAAGGGGTCAAAGGTTATGTGGGAGAAACTTTTTTTCTTCAGAATTTTTATAAACTTGGTTCGTATACTCTACACAACAAATATTTAAACGAGTGTTACGCCAATTTTGGAAAACTACACTCCAAGAAGGGAAAAGCGGAGTTACAGGGCTGTTCTATAATTAGTTCCGCAAATACAAAAGTTTAATGATGCTCTCATCTGATGACAAATCTGCTAATGAAGTTTATTGTGAAGTTATAGTGTGGTCATAGAGAGGTTCGTCAACAAAAATAGTGTAATAATAAATTTTACGGTTAACATAAAAAATTATTAAATGTGCGATAAATTTCCGATCTTAGAAAACTGTTGTAGTACAATTACTAATTCAATGGAATAAAAGCAGCATCATGCTCGTTGCATTACAAATTTGTCCCGGGCAATGCCCGCTGTAGGTACTTATGTACTAGTAAATTAATATTTATGAGTAAAAACTCAACATATTCACTTTCAATGCTCATTTGAATATGTGTTTTATAATTGAAATTCGAATACAACTAGTCAAAAAATAGGCACTACAATTTAATCTAACTGCAGTTTTCCATGTTCGTCTAAGAATAGCACATAACGCTTGTTTTTCATACATTAATTTTTTCTGTTTTTGGTTTTAGAGAATTAAATCAGAATTAATCAGCTTACTATTATCAGTTTACGCTATCATACTCATATGCCGCGTATTAAATTAATCTTAATTCAATTTTACACAGTATATATGTATGTATTGTATTTCCAAAAACACTAGTCTACACTGGTCTGCTGAACTTCAGAAAAAAAAATGAATTGTTTTCACAAAACGTTTATTTTTGAAATTTTTAAAAAAATGTTAGAAGATAGTTCTATTATTTTAGCTATACCTCGAATTAGAAACGACCAATCTGACTGTAACTTATGTAAAAAAAAGAACAGATAATAAAATTAAAAAACAGAATTTTAGTTACCTAAAAATGGCAAATTGATTGAAATAAATCGTTATTTTTGAGAAAAGTGAGGAAATTAAACTTACTTCATAAAGAGAATTAGTTTCAGATATGCGTAAAGAACGAACTTTTACGAAGAAAATGTATGATCTTTTCGATATTCCGGCTTTGGTTCCGGTTTTGGTATGTACCGAAAGGTGTGTTTCAGTATAAGGTTCTGTATTTCGGTATTCGGTTTCGGTACGGATTCGGTCTTGGATTTTAGTTTCGGAATACCGGTACGGTACCGATCAATATTAAAATTTTTGAAATAAAAGAGAATATTGCCAGCGTACCAAAGACTATAATCATGTTGTTTACATCTTTTGAAATATTATTTATGCAAGAGTAAGTAAATACAAACATTCTTAAATTTGTATACTCTTCACACATAGTGTGAATAGTATTATAATTTTGTCACGGAGTTTGTAACATATTAAACGAAGTTTAGGAGATCCCATAAAGTATAAATATTCTTGATGTCCATGTCCGTCTATCTATTTGTGCCCTATCTTATGAATCAAAACTAGTTCCTCGATTTTTAAGATATCGATGTGAAATCGAGTATTTATACTTCCTATGTTCCTAGGCTGAACCTATGTGACAACTAGCATGCCACGCGCATTAGGTGTAGCCAATATACAAACCCACCGCCCACTTTTTGAATTTTGTATGAATTACTTTTGCCTTCAGCCGATTCATAAGCGGATTCATAATAAACTTGACGCCTGAAGAGAGTAAGTTTTGATAATGCGAATAGTTCTGTGAAATTTGTGAAATTCTCTAACCATATATGTATGGTATAAAATGTTTTTAGTTGCATAAGTAAATATTTTTCTTTGAATTAAGTAAAAGTGAGAACCGAAACTATACAAATGTTTTGGTTCCGGTATGGTTCTTTCGTTTTATTTCATTTTGGTAAAAGGTTTTGGTTTTAAATAAATTAAAATATCGGTGCTGGTTCCGGTTTCGGTTCTCAGTTCGAATCGGTTAATTTCGGTTAACGGTCTCAGTTCTGGTTCCGGTTTTATGCCCAAGTTAAAAGTCATAAGTAGTAAAAAAAATCGTCATTTTTAAATTTTTACTTAATATATACTACAAGGCGTATAAGTTCCACCATATTTTTAATCAACTCAATTAATTAATTACTGGAATTATAATATCTATATTTTGACGCAGTCACTTCTAATTCGAGATATAGCTTAAATAGTGTACCTAACATTAAAAAAATTCAACATTTTTACCGTCAAAATCACACACCAAAATCTATAAGAAACAAATATGGCTTCAAATGCACTTTTTGACTGTAGACTAGTGTAATTTATACAGATTTAATTTATACACTAGAACTATACAAATACATAAGTATATATGTAAATACGAGTATTACGTTATTTATCTTTGAATGAGCTGAAAACAAATAAATTGAGCAAATAACATAAATGTATATTAAAATATTTAACACTATAAACGATTATTCATACTCAGAACAATACAACAACAAAAAATACGACAATTTGTTGTTTTAGTAGATTGAAAACTGAATACAAATTACAAATAATATTAAACGAGCTGACTTTGCTGATTTTTATCTGATGTATGCATTGCAGCGTTCAAACAGCTTAATAAGCAGTTCAACTTTTAACAAGTAAAAATGCTGCAATCGAGAGTTAACGACTTCTAAATACCCTGACAACTTTCAGACTCTGAAGTGCATACCATTTTCTTCTTCAGTCTGTCTCAATTGTCGGTTGTGCAGGCAGAACAATGACAAGCACTATTAAGATACATTGAAAAGTGTGCATAGTCGTATAAAAGACAAAGAGCCGTACTTTGGACGTTTCATCCAAAATTTCGTCTAAACTTTATCTACGTATATTTATTAAGCGAATAAAAAAAATTCAAGTTTGGTGGCTCCATCTTTTATATTCTTCCATATATCGGTGTTCATGCATACGGAAAACCGACATTTGATGCCGATCAAGAATATATATGCCTACCACCTACCTCTTTCTACCTGTTACATACATTTGCGCAAGCCTAATATACCCTTTTACCCTATGGGTACAGAGTATAAAAAATAATGTATGCATGTACCTTTATGGACAGTATGAAAGATCTATAAAAAGAGCAGACTAAAAAAGTATTAAAATGAAAAAAGTGACTGAAAATAAATGTTATTAAATTTTAAAACCCCAGAAGCAATTTTTAAAACCACAAACTCTATGTATGTCTCTATACTCTTTAGCATGCTCTCTAGTCGGCTTGATGGATTTTGATATAAGGTATCGCGTCTGTGAATAAAGAAGAGGCGAATCTGTGGCCCCAGGCGAGCATTGTTTTCTATTTTTATGTGGTTGTGAATACTTTTAACGATTATGTCAAAATATTGATGTAATGGGTATAAATAGAACTCGTATTCGGATTAAGCAACCCTGAAAACTTATACTAAACATGGTCAGTTTTTTTATACCATTCACACATTGTGTGAAATGGTATTATCAGTTTGTCTGAAAGTTTGTAACGCATTAAAGGAAGCATCGTAGACCCCATAAAGTATATATATCTATATATATATCTGTATATATATCTGTCTCAATGTTGTTGCGCATTTTTCGGGGACCAATTTTTATGCTATCCAGTTGAAAATTTTGCACATACAGTTATTTTTATTGCAGTTTAATAGAGTATCAAGATTGACCCGTCACGCTTACTTTTTGGGGTAGCCCCCATACAAATCCACCGCCCACTTTTTAGTTTTTGTATGAAAATTTTTTTTATTGTAGTCAATATCAACTTAATAATTGATACGTTTAGTGGACGGATGCTTGACTTATACATTAAGAGCTGTGCCGCCCCCCCCCCTTGGTTTGGAGTAGCCCCAAACAAACCTACTGCCCTTTTTTGACTTTTTGTATGAAAACTTCTTTATTAAAGTCAATATTAGGTTGAAATGCAATGTGGTGCCTTTTTATGGTCAGCCGCTTAACATACATAGACTATCGGGCGTGGCCCGTCCACTTTTTGGTGTAGCCCCCATACAAATGTACTGCCCGCTTTTGTGTTTTTGTAAGAAAAACTTCTTTATTAAAGTCAATATTAGGTTGAAATGCGATATGGTGCGTTTTTTATAGACAGCCGCTTAACATAAATGGTCTAATGGGCGTATACCGCCCACTTTTAGGGTAGTTTCGAGTTTCGCTACGTACCCATCAGGCCACTGACTGTTCTATGCATTATTTGAACCCGGGTATAAAACCGAAACCGTTAACCAATATTAACCGATTCAAATTGAGAACCGAAACCGGAAACAGAACCAGAACCGATATTTTAATTTTTAAAAAACCAGAACCTTTTACTGAAATGAAATAAAATTTCGGTTCACCCTTTTTTTATGTTCTAGGTAAAAAATATTTATGCATAATGTTCAAAGGAAAACAACAAATACCATATATTATACCATATATTATTAGAGAATTCCACAAAGTTCCCAGAACTACTCACATTGTCAAAAGATACAGTCGCAGTACCAGCTACGCAACTAAGCAAAATTCGAATTTTAATATTTACCAGTACCGGTATACCGAAACTAAAATCCAAGAACCGTACTGAAAATGAATACCGAAATAAATTTAACCGGTGAAGAACTGTACACCATTTAGGTTCTTACCAAAGTCTGAACCGAAACCGAAATACATTGCTATAAATTTGTATGGGACTATATACCAATGTGACCCTACGTGGAAAATTTTATTATGATTGCTGCAATACACACCAAATTTTGCATTTCTTGGCAAATTAACAAAGAAAAACAGTTTTTTTAACACAAAAATTTCAAAATGGGCTCAGGTTTTTTTGGGTACTATTACTTACGTGCATAAAATAAGCCCGAGACGTTCACCTTTCGTACGTATACTGGTTATGGATAAGAAGAGTCTAAATATCCAAATTTATAGACACTATCTTTTATAGTCACCGAGATCTCGTATAGACTAGACTTAGTAGATCACTAGCCTACAGGACGTGGTATAAATATATAGCCGGATACCACTTTCGTTTAAAGTTATTAATTACAAAAGACAGATTTAGTAGAAATCTTACGAACTTATTAGACAGCTCTCGCATATGTGTACCACTGTAAATCAAATAGTCTTTTACGAGTATAATAGCAAATTGTGTGCATAATAGGCGCCTAAACACTATATAATTCAGCAATTTAATTGAAATAACACTCTAACACTGAACTTATATTAGTAGAAATTAGTTAATCACTTAAATTAATGTGTAATACGATTAAATCTTTTTACGTCTGCTTACAGCTGCTTCATTTTGGCATACTTTCCGCGCTACTGATCTTCAGCATTGCATCTACACGTACTGATCTGCTGATCTTCAAATTACTCGCGGCTCTTTCGCTTGCCTGGTTGGCCACCGCTTCACACAATTTCTTTCATCAGCGAGATAATTGGCAAATGTACACTTTCAATTTGACCATGATGAACTATACATCCTGGCGCATTTCGCATGCACTGTCGCATCATGTCTATCCAAATTCTTTGCATGATTTGGAAATGTCACTATTCGAGCCGTTTATTTGCTGGGTACCTAGTGTGCACTACGGCTCAAAGGCACGGCGTGTAATATCTGTGATCGCATCACCGGTCATATATGCAGTAACTGTTTATGCGCATTTTGTGAAACGGTAAGTCTTAATTTTAGTACATACTTAATCTATTAAATTTATAATACATAATTGTACTATCTTCTATATTCACAGTATTATACACTCAATTGTCAAAGAGAACCTCATGTTTTGGCACGATCTCATTGGTTTCACGCTACCCGCACTAATGTATCTTGCATCTGATGCATCGCTTGGCACAGTACTCGGAGAATGGCTTTTTATACTCACCTCTGGAAGTTTTATCTTTACACTAATCGGCGTTACAGCTGCACATCATGATCCACGCATCTATCACGATGGCGATGCTGTTCGCGCTGATCGCGACTGGGGTCTGTTTCAAGTTGATACAATTATAGAGCGAGGTGATATTAAAGGTTCCGATTTTCTGGTGCTCACACATTTTGGTGAGCATACCATGCATCATCTGTTTCCAACGTTGGATCATAGTGTGCTGAAGTTACTCTATCCAGAGCTCTTGCATACACTGAAAGAATTTAAAGCAGAATTACGTGAGATTACGCATTTGGAACATATAATTGGACAGAATAAACAGCTATTGCGTACTGAACCGAATCCGATACCACCGGGAGCAAAGAAATTTAAATAGACTGTACTCTGCTATACTGCTGCCCACCAACAACTATTAGTTTTTATTGAAATTAAAAAAAAAACTGTAATCAAAATTATAGTATACTCAGGCGATGGAAAACTTTACAATATAGTCTTAATAAATGGTTTGGTTGCTACGATTTTTTATTAACTAGTACTTTACTCTGTTCAACGGAAAACTTCTGGAATTTTATGAGTACACATACAAGCTTTTTTTTTTTATTATTATTAATTTACAATCTATCAATAAGACAATAAGTAAGTTAGTTGAAAGTTCATAATATAACAGAAATAGCTGTACTCCAGTGAGAACAGCTATTATATTCAAAATTCTATAATTAAGAGTTTATTTACAATATATACAAAATTTAATCTCTAAAAGGTAAATCTAACACATGATTTCTTTTAAGTCTTCGAGTTGTATCGCTATTATCTAGTAGGCCTATTGCCAAAACATTTAAATGATTATGTAGTCTCTCAACATACCTTGTGCTTATTCTACGTATTTTATCTTTAATGTATGGAATATTTAAATCTTTGTGAATTTGGTCATTAGCCACAAAACAGGGGGCGTCAATCATAAGTCTAAGCGTTTTGGACTGATATCGTTGAAGAATTTCAATATTTGATTGGCTTGCAGTTCCCCATAATTGGATAGCATATGTCCACACAGGCTTTAAAATAGCCTTGTAAAGCCGAACTTTGTTCTCCAAACTAAGTTTCTAAGCCATTTTGCAAATCGAAGGTGTTTCATATATTTTAGCAATAGCGTGTATATGCGATTTTCTCCCAAGC
>JAWNNQ010000410.1:0-102500 GCA_035044765.1 Leucophenga montana
TTTTTTGGGCTGCAGACTAGTGTAGCGTCACTTTGTCCATTATTATTGAATATGTATAACTATTTGTAATATTTTCAAAGTTTTGCTCAAGTAAAATATTTACATTTAAACAAAATCAGCTGTTCACTAGTACCAATCACTTGTACGATAAATGGGCTAAAGAAAAATTTAAAATAAAAATTAAAACAATTTTAATTGTGTGCAGTGTATTTTAACATTTCAAAATAGTCCTACTAGAAAATCACATAAATTTGTACAGATATACGGTAGGTCTAAGCAGGAAAGTAATATAACAGTAGATATAAAAAATATACAAGGTCGCGCCTGTTTTAACTGCGCTAGACGCATTCGTTTGAACTTATTATTTTGTGCATAGTCGCCACATCTATCCAAATTCTGTTCATGCTAATTCCTAAAATTGCGTGCCCACCTTCGCACAATCGGAGCTGCTTTCTTTGCCTCACGCTCTGACTCCTTCATTTTCTGCATTACAAGTTTTTGGTTCTCTCGAAATTGCAACAAAGGATCTTTAAACTTCGTGTAACATTGTAGCACGGTTCGTACATCTGCCAATTCGCTGCTATGAATAACATTTAAAAATGACATCAGATCATACAACGCCCTGTCACGGTCGTCGCCCTCCCAGCGCGGGATGATGAATGCATTATCTGGGTGCATTTTGGTGGTTTTTGCGTCCCAATCCACGACAATGACATTTTTTAGATCTCGATTCAAGTGCGACAGATTTTTGACGTATTGTCCGTCAATATAATGGGTGGAATCACGCACCAGCCGGTACATGATGTAGCCGTGGGGATCTATTTTGTCTAAGAGCGGAAAAGCCGTGGCGCCTTGCTCTGAGGTAAAAACGACTATTTCAAAGTTGTTTGCAGCTTCGCGTAACAAGTCATCTAAGCCAGGTCGCTTCTTGAAACGCCAACCTGTCTCCAATGTCCATTCTGGGTGCACAAGCACATCCTTTAGCTCCATCACGAGCGTGTACGCCGGTTGCACGTAGGGCGGTTCAAGTGGGTCCGGCAGAAGCTGTGTACTTGACGGCTCCTTTACTAATTTCGTTAAATAATTTACCGCATTGTACGTTCGCAGTATGTACTGCTCCACAAGTGGCAAGTCCGTATAAGCGTCTGGTATTGCACTGCCCAGTTCGTCAATTTGCGGACGCCCAAAATAGTATATGGCCAAAATAGACCCTATAAAGCTGCTTATCGCAAACAGTTTCAGCATAAGTTTCTGGCGATGCATTGCACGTTGTTGTTCTCTAGCCTCTTCCTCTTCGTTCTGACGCCGGCGTTCATCGTCAACGAACTTCAGCGGAAAGAGTTTCGATAGCATGTGCTCCTCTGAAGAAATCCCCTGTCTTGAATAGAGCCGCTGCGCTTGCACTTGCAGATGTGGCGAGGTGGCCGAAGTCTTTACTGAGCGCCATAGACCGGGGGTGATCGTGCGTGATGTAATGGAACTGAAAAGCGCTTGTTGTACGGTGACCGGAGTCTTCAATGTTGGCCATAGGCCTGGGATGATCGTGCTCGATGTAATGCGACTGAAACTCGCCTGTTGTACGGTGCCCGACGTGTTCATTATCTGCTGCAATTCAACAGAGAGCGTGCGCGATGCAATGGGACAGAAACGCGCCTGTTTGAGTATCTGGCCTAACAATTTATAAACTCTTGACATTGCAAAATTTTTATTTATTTTTTCGAATTAAAAAAATTTTTTTTACATAAATTATATTGGAGCTTGAATTAACTATACGAGAACTCCACACGCACTATTCGCACAACTAACGACAGAGTACCCAAGTGATAGAAAAGTGAGGGGCAACTGAGTTCGGAATAGTTTTTTCCTAGCTTTACATAATAACTGAAAAACCAGTTTTTAACTTTTAAATAAACAATGACAAATTTTTCAAAAATATCCTTTTATAATGTACCCAATCGAAAAAATAGAAGTTCTCAAGAGTTTTAAAAAATTTTCGCAACCATTTGAAACAGTTAAAAGCTTGGATGCTTACCATGTATATATGTAGGTAGATCTTGTATTACGTTTGTGCAAATATATACAATAGCCAAAAGAGTTTACCCAATAAAGTTTATATATTTTTGATCATGTCCGGCATGTTCGTTCGTCCGGCCGTTTCTAAATGAAACTGTCAACCGCACTAAAAGAGGCAGTTCCTATGCAAATCTGCACTCCATTGTTAAGTTCTTCTACGAATTTTTTGGTTTTGGGTATTTAATCAGCTAGTAATTCCAATCATAGCGTGTCTTACATCAAAAACTTACAAAATAAACCATTTAGACCTAGATCGGAACACTTTAAGGGGTAGTCTTATACAAACCTGACCCCCATTTATGATTTTTTGTATTCATGAGTGCCATAGAAAACGCAAAATCTGTCATCGAAATGCCCAAATGGGATGTTCTATCCCACTCGCTATATTCTCCCGACATCGCTCCATCTGATTACTAGCTGTTTCGATCGTTGACCCATGGCATGTCTGAGGAACGCTGCACTTCTTATGAAGATTGCAAAAACTGGGTAGATTCTTCAATTGCTTCTAATGCGGAATCAGTAAGCTGTCAGAAATATAAAGTACTGGATACACAATACTTTGAACCATTTTTGAACATAAAGCCTCACTTTTTATTGTAAAAAATACGAAAACCGAATCAAATTTTTTAAATTTGTCGAAATGTTTGTATCCCAATAGATATGTATGTATGAATGCATTCTTCTTTTCATCATTTCAAACTTTCTGTACTTCTGTGCATCATGTGATTTTCCATTTGCAAAATTCCCAAAAGTTTGCTACAAGAAAAGTGCTACACGTAGTGAAAGAATCTTTTTTCCGCTAATGCTCTGCGGTTGATGATTTTGCTGTTGGTTGGTTTTCAAAGCCTTTCCCTCGGCAAAATTTTCTTGGAAATTTTCATAGACCGGTTTAAACGGCATCGGACTGTAAGAAACGTGGTGGAAATGAGGAGAGGGCGGTTGTGGTAGCTGCTGCTGCTGCTGCTGATGATGCTGCCGCAAGCTGCCAAGTTGCAGCGTGCAATTTTGTTTGCAGTTGTTCTTGCCTCCAGAACTGCAGCAACAAGTAATCATTCGAGAATACTGTTATTTTTCACGTTGCTACCATCTGTGTGTGTGTGTGTGTGTGTGTGTGTGTGTGTGTGTGTGTGTGTGCATACTCCTTTCGCTGTGCTTTTCTTTTTTTGCACACATTTTTCAAATGTAAGTTACTTGCGGTCATTGGCTTTCGTCTTTTGCCAGTTCAATCTTAGCTTGTTGCATTCTGCCAATGCAGCAGCAGCGATTGAAATTCTCCTCTCCCAACACTTCTCTTCTCTCTCTCTCTCTCACTGTTAACACTTAGCGTTCTTTTAGTTATACACTTCACGTGTAGTTTAAAAAAATAAATTGCATTAACAGTTTTTTGATTAGTTTGTAACGCAGTGTAGCAGTGGGCGGAATGAATACTTATACTCAGAAATATTTTTTGATGTTGCAGAGTTTGCAATTAAATTAAGAATAGTTAAATCTGATATTTAGTAACGTAATCAGCGGCCCTAAAAACATCGAAATAATGATTTTCAACCAGATTGAATTACTACTTCAAAATGTGTCAACATTTTGTTTTCGAAAACAACAAAAGACTCGTAATCAGCGTAATCAAAAGCATTTAAATACTAAATTTTGTTACTAAGCATAAAACCATAAATTTTCGAATTGGCACTAGTGTGCATTGCTGGCATACCTGAAAATTTAACACAGGTTTATTGAAATTTGGAGCGATAGGGTAAGCAACTGCAAGAAGAGTAGCTTATTTGAATGATATCTTGTCATAAAATTATGCATCTAATATATGTAGGATCCAGTTTTGGTTCAATACTTGTACCAGCGTTCTATGACACCAGGAATCGGTCTAAGGTTTTGCTAAAATATACTGAAGACTTTCATGCACTACACTTCGATGTGATGCGTAGTGCATGTGTGCTTCGATGCTATTGAAAGACATTATTTTTTCTTACATTTCTTTCATTTCATTATTGCAATTCTTGCCAGCAGGCTGCACTTTTGCGGTCGTTTCTCTTGCCGTCTCTGTTAACACACACACACACATTTAAGACGTGCATTTTGCAAACTCTGCATTTGCTGCATTTCCACGCACATGCGCATGCGCACTCGACTCGACTCGACTCGACTCAGCTCTGCTCGACTCAATTCGAGGTGACTTGCGGCCATTGGTCTGATTTCCAAGGCATTAGAGAGAAGATTTGCCATGTTGGCTGCGGTTAAAGTGGCAGTAGTAGGCTTCTACTTATACGAACTACGAATACGTATAGAAATCGTGGTCGAGAACTTACCATGTTCCACGCTGTTCCTTATTTCGTCTAAGCCGATTTACTGCGGCAACACTGTGTGTGGTGTGGGCGTCAAAAGCCGAGTGTAGATTTGGAGCAGTTAAATCAAATAATAGTAAATAATTTGGTAAAATTTAGATTATATGTATTTTATTTTGCAGCTTATCATTATCATTATCATATAAATAAATCGGTCTATATACTTATATATGTACATATGTACATATATAAAAAATAGTTTCAAACGCCCAAAATGGCGCGTAAAGCAGTAAAAACGAAAGACTTAGGCAACAAACTTGCACAAAATCAAATACAATTTTTGTTTGTTTGATTTTTTTGTTTGTTTGCAAAAATGAAGCTTAAGAATGAATTGATAGTTCTTCTTCTTATTATGCTTGTTACTGTTATTCTTTGATTATTCGTTGTTGTAGTTGTTGTAGTTGTTTGTGCTTTTGCGCTTGCGCAGTATCGTTTCGTTCGTTCGTTCGTTCGTTTGATTCGTTCGCTGCTCATTCTCGTTCATTTCAGTTCAACGAACTTGAGCCACGAATCTAGGCTAAACATTCGCTCTGACGTGCAATGAAAACGAAAAGTACCGTAAGCGCTTCTATACACCGCTATAAAACCGAAGCGCTGCACAAACGACGTTGGCATCGGCAATAACATCGGCGATCATCGTGGCCACGAACCACTAAAGCTAAAGAGGAAGCAACGCAACGGCAGCAATATGATATGATACGAAGGAACGAATGCACGAAGCCACGAAATTGACAATTGGCTAAGACGACTTGTTGCCTTTTTTTGTTGTTGTCGTATCGTATTCTTGTTGTTGTTGTTGTTGTTGTTTTGTTTGCTTATTAAAGAAGTTGGCCCACGGAAAATTCTAGCAAATAAATATGTATATAAATACATAAAGCTACTCATAGATTGTGTGAGCGAGATAGCGCTGACATTAGATATATGTATATATCTATACATACATACATACATTCATATATCGTAAAGAAATCGGCAGAACGGAAGTGCTAAGCGACATTTTTATGAACTTCTAATAATTGGAAAGTTATTAGCCATTATTGATTATTGACATTTTGAATTTATTATTCTATAAAGCAAAATATTTTAGGAAAAGAAAAAAAAAACTAATCGATGTTGTTTATAAAATTGCGGTTGCTGCTGTCAGGTGTTGATATTGTGGTTTTTGCCACTGCTTATACACTTTACTTAAAGCGTAAATTGGGTTTTATTAGTTAAAAAAAAAAAAAAAAATTGTACTATGCAAACCACTAGAAAATTGGCACTGGTCCGGTTCACAGTACCTTCAAACTACTGGTTCGGTTCACGGAACCGTCGAACCTTTGTTTCAGATCAGTTTAAATACCTTTTAAATATATCATCAGTTTCTATTCTTAATCTGCTTCAAAACATAAATAGTTCGTACGCTGTTTTCACTTTAGTTTTCTAAAGCAGGATTTCAAACCAGTGAATTGTCTTGTTTAGCATTTTCTGAACTTCATTTGTTGCTTTTTTCATCATTGTTAGAAGAAAATAATACAGTATAGTCTGCAAATGTTGCAATCATCTTCCAGAACAGATTGAAATAAGAATGTGTTTTTTTTTCTTCTTAGAGATACAAACCAATATAAAAGTTGGCAATGCATCAGTTCGCGGTACCTTCGAACTTCTGTAACCATGTGCGGGGAACTAGCACTAAGTCCGGCTACTTGCTTAGATAAAAACAGACATTATTAGTCGCATCATTATTTTGTATCTTCTCTGCATAATCATCATAAATTGTGGATTTGTATGGGTGCTGCCCAAAAAAGCGGGCATGGCATATCAATATGAATACTCTATAAACTGGGACCAAAAGTAGCTTAAATATCGGCTTTAAGTCAGATATGTACGAATTAGTAAATATTTCATACATTTCTAGATCGTCTTGAGGCGGTGAACAAGATAATATACTATATATTTTATGGGGTCTAAGATGACTACTTTAATGCGTTACAAACTTTCAGACAAACTGATACTATTTCACGCTGTGATTAGTATAAAACTAGTGTGATTATTATAAAACAAGTTCTGAAGTGTCTATAATTTTTGGATTAACTAAAACCAATTAAAATATCAGAAAGTAATCGGACTTTTGTTAGTCCCCCCGTATGTAAAGGGCACCGAAGTAAAAGGATCGACTGGAAAATGAATGCAACAATCCTCACACATAAGAGAAAAACTAAATTCTTCATATCACAGCAAATATTTTACCGATCGTAATGAAATTGTTGTCTCAATTTGTACAAACACAAAAGTGGATTTGTATGGGTGCTGCCCAAAAAAGCGGGCATGGCATATCAATATGAATACTCTATAAACTGGGACCAAAAGTAGCTTAAATATCGGCTTTAAGTCAGATATGTACGAATTAGTAAATATTTCATACATTTCTAGATCGTCTTGAGGCGGTGAACAAGATAATATACTATATATTTTATGGGGTCTAAGATGACTACTTTAATGCGTTACAAACTTTCAGACAAACTGATACTATTTCACACTGTGATTAGTATAAAACTAGTGTGATTATTATAAAACAAGTTCTGAAGTGTCTATAATTTTTGGATTAACTAAAACCAATTAAAATATCAGAAAGTAATCGGACTTTTGTTAGTCCCCCCGTATGTAAAGGGCACCGAAGTAAAAGGATCGACTGGAAAATGAATGCAACAATCCTCACACATAAGAGAAAAACTAAATTCTTCATATCACAGCAAATATTTTACCGATCGTAATGAAATTGTTGTCTCAATTTGTACAAACACAAAAGTGGATTTGTATGGGTGCTGCCCAAAAAAGCGGGCATGGCATATCAATATGAATACTCTATAAACTGGGACCAAAAGTAGCTTAAATATCGGCTTTAAGTCAGATATGTACGAATTAGTAAATATTTCATACATTTCTAGATCGTCTTGAGGCGGTGAACAAGATAATATACTATATATTTTATGGGGTCTAAGATGACAACTTTAATGCGTTACAAACTTTCAGACAAACTGATACTATTTCACGCTGTGATTAGTATAAAACTAGTGTGATTATTATAAAACAAGTTCTGAAGTGTCTATAATTTTTGGATTAACTAAAACCAATTAAAATATCAGAAAGTAATCGGACTTTTGTTAGTCCCCCCGTATGTAAAGGGCACCGAAGTAAAAGGATCGACTGGAAAATGAATGCAACAATCCTCACACATAAGAGAAAAACTAAATTCTTCATATCACAGCAAATATTTTACCGATCGTAATGAAATTGTTGTCAGCTGTCAATTATCAATTCAAAACTAGGTGGTTACCTGTTGCATGTTGATGAGAGTTGGTACAAATGTAAAGTGCACCAGGAGAAATAATATCTACAGGAAAACGCCACGCCCCAATATAAAATAAACAAAAAAATTTATCATATCTCATCATATTTGACGCAGAACGTTGAGATTTAATTCATATGTATAGGGCGCCGAGACAAATATGATGCTTAGAAATGGTTCTTCAAAATGAGCGATGACAAACAGGTGCATACAGGTGCATGCACGCCGGGTATGCTAGTGTACCTATGTATGTATATGATCAGCATCGGAAGCGAAGTCGATAGTCATCCGTCCGACCGACTGTTTGCACAAAGAGATCTGGGAGACTATAGTACATAGAGACTACAAGTTCGTATATTTCGACTCTCCTATTCGCTTCTCGAATAAAGTTCAATAAACGAATGTGGAATCCCACTATTATCTGTAGCCCCCCACATATGAGTTTTTGTATTAAATTTTTTGTTATTGATTAAGCTACAAACGCCATATTTGATGAATCTCAACCTTAATAAGGTAACCGACATATGTATGTTCAAATTGGACCACTATAGAATAACGCACTTTACAAATCTATAGCTCAAATAAATACTTTGGTACAGATATTTCGAAGTATGCTCGTCATACGAATGTTAGACATGCGCTTGATTAGTTCGTTGAAAGAATTTGAACTAAACTCCTTCATTTTTCTGTGGGATTAATACGAGTACCACGAGAAATATTTGGCAATAATTTCGTTAAAAATGTATTGTAACACACTATTGCCGCCAAAATTAGTGAAGCGTTTATATACAAAATATTGAAAGAACCATGAAGTTTCGTAGTTTACATCGAATTTAATGTTTTCTTCGTTTATGCTTAGTCGCGTGCGTTACTCCTCAGCTGTTTGTCTGTGCGTCTTCTTCAGTTTATTTTTTTGCTGGATAGTTGTCGAAGTTTTGGATCAGCCAACTTGAGCAGCAGCCAAACCGAGCTGCCAATCTGCCAAACTGCGAAAGCAAAACAAATTGGTGAAAGTTGTTGTTCCAGCAAACTTCAACGCCTGTTTATGTTCTTATTCGCGCGAAAAAAAAAAAAAACAAAAAAATCGAAGCATAAAGAAAAAGAATAACAACTCTAAGTAGAAGGTTCTTTCTTTGCATTCATATTTCGCTTCTTTATTTTTATAATTTGCCAATTTGTACGTTGACGACAGTTGAAGAAAAGAGTAACAGTGGCGCGCTTTGTGCAAGAATAAATACCAATAAGACTGAAGACTGAAGCCTGAAGACGGGCTTACTACGTTGGAAGTTCATTGAACTTGGCTCAAAACCAAACGCATGAGTTACGAATTTATTCTTTTTGTTGTTGTTGTTATATTCATATATATTTTTTTTTTTTTTGGTAATTTTCGTTCAAAGTAAAGTGTCAACGACTTCTGTGCATGATGATAATGATGATGATCATGGTGGAGTTGAAGTTGGCCATCTCGAAGTGTGGTTGCAGCACTGTTTGCCCCTCATTATTATTATTATTATTATTATTATTGCAGCACGTCGTCTGTTCGGTTGTTATACTAAATCATTGCCCGAAATATGCGTGCTGTGTTGTTTGTATACTCATTGGCACTTGATATATTCGAATGTTCTTTCATTTCATTTATGAGTTTATTTGGTTTATTGAAGCTTTTTGAATACAGTTGCATATGAGTCATTTGTTGTGACTAATTGTTTGTTGGCTCAGTTTCGTTTCGTTTCAATTCGGTCGGTCGGCCGATCGGTCGGTAGTTTCTTTTCCTGGGAATTGCGTTGTGCGTATAATTAGGCTAATGTATGGACGAGTATGAGTATGTGACGAAAGCATTCTGCTGGAAGCGATAAGCGGAATGCAATCTAGAACCAGCGAGATGCTAAATTATGCCGGTGAGATGGAATGATCTGACCTGACGTTGATGTGGGGAAGTACGTTTTTTTTTTAGAAGTGTATTGTAATGTTATATAAATGTTGTCTGGGGGGAATGGAGGTTAGTTTAGTTTGCAGCTTATAAATCATACTAAAAATTTGTAATATCTGGTAATCAAATATACATAATATACTTGATTTTCGCATAGATTCTCTTAAAAAATGTGCGGCTAATTGACTGCAAAATTATTGGGCTGAGTGCTTAGCACTTTGAAAAATAAGAATCACTTGAAAATAGGATGTGACACACCACCGAAGAAGAGAAAATTGTAATGGAGCATAGCTGCGCTCGCCGAGGACACTAGGCGTATATTTAGAACATCTGTAATGGACACCGGAAATAAATCGACTCGCTGGGAAAATAAGTTGAGGCATGCGCATATACAAGGTCTGTCGCAAAAGAAACAGGACTTTTTAAAAATAGCTGTTTTTGGTGGCGCCATTTATTGGTAGGTACATGCGTTGGAAAGGAACATCTTTAACCGTCCGATTTGGCTCCGTATGACTTTTATCAATTTGAAAAACTTCATTTTCCGATGAAAGGACACCTCTATGAGGATATTGAGTGAGGATTCTGAAGAAGATTCATTTTTCGACCGATGCCCAAAAGAAACTGTTACTTTTAGCGCGATAACTTCGCTTGTAGTGGTCCGATTGCCATAAAATCAAACATTTCCAACACATGTATCTACCAATGGGCTATTTTTCAAAAGTCCTGTTTCTTTTGCGACACACCCTGTATAATAGAAAAATCATAGGGGAAGGTGGTAACTTACGTCAGGTGTAGCTAATAAAGAATAAATTACACAGGACGACAAAAAAAAAAACAATGGAGCGTTCCTTAAAACAGACCAAGTGTTTCTCTTTGATCGCTGAAACCGAATCTTTTGCCCCATCACGTCAGCGTTTTTTTTTTCTAACCTCAGAAAAGACCTTGAAACCCAACTATATCGAAACTTAAACCATATAACCCTATACCTTCATAACCTCATACCTCAATAACATTGAGATCGATAACCTATAACCCTAAAACTCATAACCTCAAAATCTATAAACTCAGAACTCATAAATCTCAAATTCCAATAAACAACAAACCCAAAATGAAGCACAAAAAGAAACATAAAAACTTTCACGCAAATCTCAATCTCAGAGAGTTTTAGCTTTATAATTCCATATTCCTTAAGTCCCATAACCCTATAATCGCAACAACCTATAACCCCAGTCATCCAAAACCTCATAACTCTAAAGACCCAAAACCCCATAACTCTACAGCTCTTAAATGCATTAAAAATGAACTCCATGAGACTAAGTCGCTACAAGCTCATCACCCTTAAACCCTTAAACCCGTAAACCTTATAACCGCAAAACCCTACAACCCTAAGATGCAATAGTAAATGTACTTGCATGTGAGACTTGAGTTCTGAGTCCTAGCAGTTATGCAGTGTGTCGGCATCCAGTGCCAGAGTAGTTCCGGGATTATACGGCATGGCGCTCATTCCGTCGACACACGGAAAAGTACAATAGAGGGAGTTGGAACCCCAGTATCGGTAGCTGGTCTGATCAGTGAGAAAGTGCAGGCCTCGTCATCAAGCGACTGCAGCCCTACATCGGTTGGTAACGTAACCTGGCCTACGAAGAGTATAATGTTAAAAGGAACGACATCATGCCATAGTTGCGTAGACTCTTTCTGCGTTGTTTGTGGAGAATATGTTGTGAGTAAACTTAGAAATATATGCAGAGATGTACTTGAAAGTAGATACTAGGACTTTTTTGGTATAGTTTCAAAATTTCCAAATTTAGCTTTCTCTGAATATAGTGATAATGACACTCGTTGCTGATTCTCGTTCGAGTGAAATACATGTTTCACATCAAAGCCTCCTCACTTTTCAGCACTCACATCCTTTTTTGTTTGACACTTCTGGCATTGCGGTACTTTATGACAACTTTATTGAATTTAAAAAGTACGACTGTCTGTGAATGTTAAATTTTGTTTGTTGTGTGTTTTACAACTCGTGGTGAATGGCATTATTTTAACTAAGTTTTAATTCGGTTGTAATTTGGTGGAAAAAGTTTTCAGAAACAGCAAAAATTGTATTGGTATTACAGAAAAACAGAAAATTTACTTTATTGGAAAGAAAAGGTTATGACTTTAGTGTTTAAATATGATTTGAGACATATGGGTACCGTGGCTGTATCGATCGTGGCGCATTCTCTATTATTGATCACTTTTTTTAGAGTATACGTGGTGCGAAAATGATCCATGGTAAATCGTATTAGTTGCTCGGATAGACTTTTATGTCGAGCGTAAAATGGACGGTAACGGTTAAGAACTGAACCCCAATTTTTGCAAGCGTTGTTCTGGCGTTGGTCTATTCATGATAAAATGGCAAAGCAAACGGAACATTGCCAGATCTTCTCAATTTATTACAATTTAAGCGCTGTCCGAAAATGGACCTATTTTCTCTTGGATTAAAAAGGCCAGTTATATATTTTCTTGGTTAAAGAATTTCGTAGAAAAAGAAGATAGAACCATTTTAATTACTTCTAACTACTTATATCGTATATGTGAATATTATTTGAAACAAAACAAACAGAAAGCTTCATGCTACAACTCATTATTATTGGTAAACTTCAAAAAATCTTCAATTATTAACTGTCATTTCTGCTAGATTCATTCGCCTACACACACAGACACACCATACTATTTAACTTCACTCTACTCCAATAGCCAAGCGCCATCGAACAACCAAACACAACACGATGTAATTGTGTCTCCATACGGCCCAAAAGCAGAACTGAGACAGTCTTCGAGAAAAGTTCAACGCACTCGGTTGAACTGCAGAAAATGAAAGAGAACGAATGAAAGATCGAGCGAGCGGGAGAAAGAAAGATGGACAGACAGACACCGAGCAAGATGAAGATAAACATTTCCGCAAAAATCTATGTAAGTAGAAGAACATTCTTTTGGCCAAACGTTGCCAACAACGTTGAATATGTTGTCGTCGAGTGGCAAAACGCCGCACTGCCGCACCAAAGTAAGCCAAGTTGGCGGTGTTGGAGCTGCGCTTCAAGTTTAGTTTAGTCGGTTTGTTTGTTTGTTTGTTTGTTTGTTTGTTTCTTGGTTTGTTGTTGGCTCAGCCTCACAGATACTTTCTCTCTCTGTCTCTTTCTTACTGCCAAAGTTGCTATCTCGCCTTGGACTCTTGACCAGTTTGTTGTTGCAAAAAAGAAAGGCTTTCTTCTTGCTGCAGTTGCAGTTTGCGTTTTGAAAGTATGCAGCGCCTGCATACACGTATGTATCTCCATAATGGCGTCGAAATCTTCGCCGTTTGTGCCAGGAAGCAGTCGCAGCTAAAAATCGAAGAAGAAGAAGAAGAAGAAGTTAAACGCGCATTCACTTTGAACAAATTGAGTAATTTTATTTTATTGTCTTTCTTTTTATTATTATGCATTACCATTTTTAACTTTTTTTTTTGTGGGTAATCAAAAGAGCTTGTTCTTCTATAAAAATAGAATGAAGGAAAGCGTTCCACCGAAAAGTAAACTTTATGTTAAAGTTCATCATTATCATAATCACCATCACCATCAGCATTACCATCAACATCAAAACCAGCAACAAAAGCAAGTTGCGCTTTTTTGTTTGTGGTCAATGAACTTGCTTCTTTCATTTTTTTTCATATAAATTTTTTGGGGTTCATGTTTAGTCAAAAGAATATTTCGTTGTTGTAACCATGTTCGTCGGTTACATTCACTTCTTACATAAAACTGTTGCTCTTCCACCGCCAACATCTGCACCCTTACATTTTGACGCATTTTGTCAAAAAAAAAGCCAAAAGTTTCAAAACCCGAAAAAGCACACCACTATTAATTTTTCTAATTTGTCTAACAAAAAAAAAAAAAAGAGGCGAATGAACTTTTGCTGCTTCTTCTTTTCTATTTCGTTTTCTTTTTCTACAATAGATTTATTTTGTTTTTTTTTTTCGTTTTTTTGAAGTGTTGAATCTGTTGTTGGAACATTCTTATATAGCATATACTATAATAGAGATAGCCACGAGTTGAAGTTCAAAGAACTCATTCTTTCGCTTTTGTTATGTAGTACTTTTCATGCATAAATTTGAATCTTAAAAAAAAAATGAAAAAAGCGTCGAAGCAAGTTAGATAAAATAAACGTCTTAATATTAGGTAAAAACTATAAAAAACAAAAGCAAAAGCTTATAATTTACTATGCTTTATTTATTTTTTTTCTAGAAGAAGAAGAAGTGCGCAAGAATTGCTTGTGTGATCATCATTAATCATTCATATCTTTCTCCCATTCTTTAGAAATAATTAAAAATCTTAAACAATGTGTTTTGCGTTCTTAACTGAATTTTGTGCATAGAGACTGGTTTAAATTAGTTTACATTCATCTTAGTTTTGATTTGTAGTTCTTTTTAAATTATTTGATTGGGTAAGATGTATTGCATCTTCTTTTAATTTTCTCTTATCTCTATGTGCGTTTTAATATATAATAAATTTCCATAAGATCTCGAACAGTTTAAACATTTTAGTGCAAATTACTCCAGTTTTTGCTGTTCTTCAAATTTTATACTCTGCATACATAGTTGTGTAAACGTGTATACTTATAAAGTAGCATATAACTTCTGTTGTACAATAATATCAGTAGGTTACATAGTTACATATACTCCTATGTATAAACATATTTTTGATCAGGTAAAGCAGTGTCTAGCTAAAGTTTTGGTACAATATTCTTCCTTGTCTTCGGCACATGGTAAGTATGAGGTGCCTGGCGGTAGGTCTACAAGTAAAACGCTAGGGGAAATTTCCCGAAATTAAAAATCAATATAATGGAAAAAGAGAAGCAAAGGCGGTCTAGAAAGTCAGCCCAAAAGTCGGTGGGCGTCGAGACTGCTACCACGGCTTAGAGAAATTGCAACACGAATGCCAATATTAAAAACAACAATACGGGAGCAACAATGTGACGTAGTGCTGGTGCAGACTCAGACTCAGACTGTGAATCGAACAGCGGCCCAAATATGAAGGAGGAGGCCGAAGAATATCTTCTGCAATACCATTTCCAGTGTTCCAGCACCTCACGCATGGTCAGGCCCAAACAGTCAAAGCAAGGCACGTAGGCGAACGCCCAATACAAGGCAGCTCTGAAGTTAAGAGCTAGACTCACCAACAGCAGCGATCTAACTTCTGAGGAAAGGAGCAAGGGCCGAGGAAAAGTTCATATAGAAACGAAAGCATTTTGGGCAGAAGCGTATGCAAGATCAGTAGGCAACTAAGCGACAGCGCTAGACGAAGTAAACTACCACTTACCCGGCAACAGAAACGAAAACCAAAGCAGACAGCTAGCGTTGTAGCAAAGCCACACCTTGTCGTGGCGCTCACCGACAACAGCGATGCCAACGGCAATATAGCGTTGAAACTGTAGAAGACCTTTGAATCAAAGCAGCTGAAAGCCATGCTTCAGAGGTTGAAGGAACCTGAGGCGTAACCCACCACATTCGTTGGTATACGGTTGGCACAACGGGGTCAAAATCCTGTGCTGCAAGGGCGCACTCACTCAGAGTAACGGTGTTCTCCATGGCCAGCCCGTGAGACGATTCCAGGTTGGAGGTACTGAATATAACTTGTCTACCATCTGTACCAACGGCCAAAGTACTCTTCCCACGGGTAGTGCCATAGGAGAAGACACTATAATGATTAGGTTGTTAGATTTTACAAATATTTTTTTTTTAAACCAGCTAAATTCACAGCTTGAAACTTCAAGTGAATGGTATTAAAACTGCGGTACCACGTTACAGATTTTTTTTTTTTTTGTTTATTTTCAATGGCATTTTGCTTTTCTAAGTCTACTATTTGATCATGGTACAGTACAAGAACGAGCAATTTGGCAAAGTATTTAGATTAATTACCAAAATGCAGTTTCAATGACCACAATTTTAAGAGAGCAAACACAAATTTTTGGTCAGCAGACAGAGGAACAACCCCAGATCATCTAAGCTCATCGTGCTGATCAAGAATATGTTTATACATATGTGTAAAATAGGGTCACCAATGCCTGCTTTACTATGTTACATACACGTTGGATATTATTGTATAACAGAAGTAATATGCTGCTTCATAAATACACTTGTTTACACAAGAGTAAAAAAAGTTTAGAACAGCCAAAACTTGAAGTGTGACCGCGCAAGTGATACTATGTATTATCTATTTATTCCAATGTGAATACAGTGTCCACTGCCCAGCCGACACCCTCGTGCAGGGTTCAGTAGAGTAAATAAAAGTCTGAGAAAATTTAATTATCTCGCTGCAAACAATCCTGAAATTAGTAATACACGCTGGCTATTTATTCTCGGATAGTACGAGGGGTACTAATTATATTGCGGGAATAGCAAATAATAACAAACATTTTTAAATTAAAATGGCTTTATTGTTGTTCAAAATATTCCCCTTGATGATGACTACACTTTTGCATTCGTTGAAACCATTTGACATAGCAGTTTTTCCATTCCTCTTGAGACATCTCCAAAACATGGTTCTTGAATGGTTTTGTCATGATGTAGAATGATTCGTCTTTGGCGGTTGGTTTTACGAATTTTTCCGAAGACTAGCGGCAAAGAAATGGTCGTGTACCACTCAGAATTAACCGTCCTACGTTGCTCAAGCGGAACAGTGGCCACATGACCCATTCGGCCGAAGAAGGTCAAAGCTTCGCTGTGCTTCTTCCACGAACAACTTTTGTTGGATTTGGCTCGTCTTGGAATACCCACACGGTCTATTGCTGTTTTGTTTCAGGCTCATGTGCATAGATCCATGATACGTCACCCGTCACGATTTTATACACGTCTTTTGAAGCACCACGGTCGAACTTTTTAATCATTTCGTTACACCAATCGACGCGAGCCTTTTTTTGAGCGATTGATAAATTATGGAGTATCCAACGAGATCAAATTTTTATTACATGCAAAATCGTATGTATTGAAGTGGAACTAGGCTGCCTCTATCTCACGCACTGCATCGATGTTTTTGGGCACAACAACCGATTTTGGACGACTTTCACGGAATTCGTCGGCGACCGAACTACTACGAATTCACTATACCAGCGATATACTGTGGTTTTTGATGGTGCTTTATCGCCATACAAAAAACTGAGTTCATTGACACATTCTTGTTGAGATAATCCACGTCGAAAGTTGTGAAAAATAATTCAACGAAAAGCTTCTCTTGAAATTTCCAGTTTTTGGCCAAATTGCTTTTCTTAACTTACTGTAAACAAAACAAATAGCAATTGTACATCAAAACTTTGTGAGTACGTTTATGCCAAAAAATGTAAAACTTTATTATGGTGTTGCCAGATTTTAGCTTTTGGCATTAGTGTTGCCACTTCCCGAAATATAAATAGCAGCCCTCGTATTGGTCTATAGTTGAACAATCATGGTTTTATTATTGCATTGAACTCGACGTCTTATGTGTGCCCACAGAAATAATTCTAGTGGTGTCTAATCTTCACTCCAGGGCGGTTATGGAATATCATCTCGGCGTGGTTTGAGTTTTCCTGTAAACATCTTGTTTATGACTGGCAATGACTCATTAGATATATGCTAAAGAGCAACATTTGGTTGGAACCAAGTCGCACGATTCTACTAGGCTTTAAACTCTTGTAATATGGTTACTGTATCGATCGGAATTAACTGTAATAGATTGGACTCGTTGGTTCTCGAAGAATTAGGGAGCAATGACAGCTTGTGCGGAAATTATCACCCAAACTATTACTTTTGGTGAATGCAGTGATGTTTTGATGTTCAGATCTTGTATTGTCTGTGTACCAGAAATGGCAATATTGGTTATTTAGGTAAAAATTGACTCTTTGTGCCTTTATGTATTATTTATTTTATACAGAAGCCCTACAAACCATGAAATCTGAAACAAGATTCGAGCTACTCATGCCCAGATTCCGCATATTTCTCTCGGGTAACGTTCCAACGCAAAAGTCTTTTCCTTCGGGTCCACTCCGGAGATAACAAAAATCATAAATAAGTAGAAATATTCAACGTTTAAATTTTCGGAAAATAGATGAAAATTATTTTAAATAGAGTCAATACAAATTGTGCAGTAACATGAACCGCAAAAAAGTAAGATTTGTATATATGTATCTTTTAAAGGCTTAAATCTATGAAAATCGTTCGTTTTTGTAATATAAGATAAGTTGCACAGCCTCATATCTTATTGTATCCTATAAGAGTTTCTATATTTACAATAACAGTTTCCATTCAACCTCAACAGATACTATTTACATAAAATCTGAGAGTGAAATTGTCGAAGGTATGTTTAGAATGCAGTACGGAATTACCTGAAGTATGCAGATACATAAAATTACCTTGAAATTCCGCTGCAGCTAATTAAAATTTTGAGCCAAATCTGCATGCCTAACCCTTTTTACACTTTTCCACGCCTACACAAAATGCTAAACACAGTGCTCAACATAGACGAATTACTCACCTACTGTGCGCCCGCTTTTCCAAGAACTAGACTAATTGCAGTGCGCAGGGTTTATGAGCTTCCGTGTTGGTATGACATGACCTACATACTGAATGAAGAAGAAGCATAGCCGGCTACCGTAGCCTATAGAAATCGACTAACCCTTTGATTTTTGCTCTGCCCTATATATTTTTATGATGCTGCTTTGTGCGACTTGTCCTTGCTTTAATTAAAGCATTGTCTCTTACGTATTGTATACCTATTGCAGTCTTCGGTCTATCTGTGTCCGTCTGTCTTTCTAATATCCTTGAAGCCTTTCTAGCTCCTACTTTTCCTCGCATTCTTTCTTTGCTTGTTTGCTTAGCAGCCAAAGCATTTCCTTTAACATAAATAAATCCTTTCGAGCTGTCATAAAATGCATTTCATGCGCATCTTACTCATTTCCTGCACATATGCTGCACTTGTTCCTTGCACCCTTCTGCTGCTGCTGCTGCTTGTGATATTCGATTGAAAATCCTTTAAAAAAAACGAAATGAAAAGAGAAATATCATTTTCATGCACTTCAAACAGTTATTTGGTCTTATGCAAGCGCGCATTTCACTTAATTAAAAGAAAATCCATTTGGAGGGGGGGCGAATCAAAATGAATGAAAAGAAAATCTCACACAATAAAAAAATCCTCACACATTTCTTTGTTACGACTTGCTTTCAACCCTTACCTTGAAGCAGTGGCAAGAACATCACCTGACGCCGTTCGTCATATGCTTCGAGTGCGGTGGTACGTACCTGCGCTGCAGATAGAATAATATTCAAATATTGCGTTCGGGGGAAAGCAGTACCTGCCTGGTACGTTTCGCTTCTACAGATCCTTGCTACTAACGGCAACTTAATCCTGCTCGTTTGCTTGTTTGTTTGTTTGTCAATCAGTCATTTCATGCGCGCTGCTTCTTGATACGTATCCCTTCACTGATCCTGTGCGCAAAGTAAAGTAAATTCATCATCATTCCGACGCATTTCGTCAGAATGAAAATATTTTGTTCTCAAGCGGATCACAAAACGAAAGGATTACGGTAAAAATTTTGTTGTTTTTATTATTATTATCCTTTTTTTTGTATTGTTTAAGCTATTATTTTAGTTTTTGTTGTGGCAGCATGTGTCATGCAACCTTCATTGTATCGCTCCATCTCACTCACTCTCTTTCTTTCATTGTAGGCGTTCGTGCAACATTCACTGTCCTTGCCTCGCTGCCGTTGCTGCTGCCGCTGCATGTCTAAGGCGGAACTCGTCCTGCCTGTCACGCCAGCCTTGGCTGTTTGGGAAATTATTTTGTGATTGCTTCATTTCAGCGACGCATTATGAATTGAATTTCAGTCGCCAGCTAGCGGTTTATGCCGCATATCTTTCCTTTTTCGCATTTGAATATCTTTATGATTCTGTTTTTTTGTTCGAAAACAGGATAATCATTTTTTTTCATTTCATTTTTTAACGCGTTTGAAATGTGTCAGCGGCATCTGTTGCTGCTTCTTGTATTGCATAACTGTAAACGCAAATGCCAAACGGTAAATGCTGCATGCATAATGTGAAGGATGTATTTTTGGAAGGAAGAGGTAAATTCTTTTTCAAAATGTGAAATGTTAAAAAGGCTAACAGTTGGCGGAAGTTCTTACACATAATGGTAAAGGAGTAAAGTAAGCAGAAGTTCTTTACAGCTGAATTTTTATATAAGAATCATTGAACTTTGATAATATTAACAACATTTTTGTACGCTTTCCAACTCTTCAAACTGTTTCCAAGTAGTTTCGAAGATTCCAGACTTTACAAAATCTTTGATCGACGAGAGAAATGTGGCCCTGGTAAAGGCTAAAGTTAACGAAGATCCACGATTGTCACAGGAAATGATTGCTGAGGAATGCATTGGAATGCCCCATGGTTTCTTATTTCTCATTACCTTTCACGAAGCAATTTTAAGATTTAATTTATTACAAAATGCATCGCCGATCGAATAAAGAAATTCTTACAGAATTATAGAAATGCACTTCTATATTCTGAAACAGGCAACTTACGAAGTAGTGACGCCTACTTAAGGTTATTTAAAGTCGCACAGGTGCCTAAGATGTCCCAATACATTTTGTTTTCTAGTTAAAGTAGTGACAGAAGAAATCAATGCTTCATGTCTTACCTTGGAAGTTCGTGTGCTTCACAGCATAATCTATTATAAGGTCTGGTGTTCTGAAGAATTTTTTTTTAATATGTATATTGCTATAATTTAGAGTGAAAGAGATGAACACGTGATTGTGGCACCCACGGTACATATTGAAGAAAACCGGCTTGGGTGGTATCGCGAATGACCCACTCCGCGTATTCACCACTGCTTAATTCAAGTAGAACTTTAAATTAAAGATGCATTCGGTTGCTTATAGACAATTTAGAAAAAAAAACTCCTTCCTAAACAAGAATTCAAATGCCATAATACTAGCGAAGAAAAACCTACGGCTAAGACTTCTTTTTCTCATGAAAAGTATACGAGTATTATTCGATCATCCCCTATAACTTCAAATTTTCCAAACGATTTTTATCAAATTTGTCTTAAACTAAACGCAAAGAATCAATCTAACAAACTTCCATGCTAGAAAAGAAAAATTTTACTAATATTTAAAAGAAACGTCTCCATACATGGACGTAGGGTGCATCCCTAATGTCCATCCATGCCTAGAGAGGAAATGACACAGAAGTATATAATTGATCGGAGTTTTAGCAACAAATGGTACGACAAAAAATCGTGGACGTCAGAAAGTTCATACGTACTAAAGCCATACACCATCAAGTGGTATACGGATGGATGCCTGACAGAAGATGGTACAGACCTAGGAGTTGTAGGCCCTAGGACTTCCAAGCAGAAATGTGTGCGATAATCAGATGTGCGCAATTTAACCTAGAGAGAGACCATTGCTAGGCCAGGCTGCGTTAATGGCTCTTAACTTCAACGTAACTAGGACGAAGCTAGTACTTGAAGCATATTGACTATTGGAAAATTCGGCGAACATAACAGAGTCTCACTGCTGTGGGTGCTGGGTCATAATTATATTCCACGTAATGAGCAAACAGCCAAGCTTGCCAGACAAGGAGCGGCGACGCTATTGATAGTACCTGAGCCGTATTGTGGCATCGGGAGACATACTATATCGGAAGTAATCCGCAAGAAGAAGTATTTAGGAAAAGAACAACACTCTGGTCTACAAGCCAAGGACTAATATTACTTCTAGGGGGCCACAACCCGAACAGATCGAAAACTATGCTTCAGCTAGGTAGGAACCAGCTAACAATAAAGAAACATTTATATGTTTTGGGGATACATAACTCTCTCGAATGCAGATTCTGTGACTACGAAGAGCAGACCTCTCTGCTAGAAGCAGACTGCAGATGCTAGGTAATCACTTTATTCGAAAGGAGCAAGTGAGTAGTTTGGACCCTAGGAAAGTACGAAGATTCATTCAACATATAACCTTAGGGCAGGTCATCTAACTGAGTGGGACAAACAATAGACCTTTTAGCTCGCGATTTTTATATGTTCCCATCATAAATAAATAAATAAGTTTAAACGCATATCCTCATTAAGCATTTGTAAGCATTTTTGTCCGATTAATACGTATACAAAATCATTTTAAGCTAAATTTGCTTAAAACTTTCAAACTTTTACGACAAGTTTAAGAATTTCTTGCAACGTTTATAAATAAATGAAGATTTTTATTTTACAATTAATGCATAATAAAGCACCACTTCACTCTCAAATTTGATGATGACTAACAAACACATAAAAATTATCAAAAAATAAAGTTACATTTCTTATGCAAGTTCGTTGCTTAAGTCTTTCGTTTTTTCTTTCTTTTTTGAATGCTTTTATTTTTAAATTTTCGTGTTTCTGTGCATTTTGAATACTAAAGTTGGCAGAACCGGAGTAGTGGAAGTGGTAGCAGGGAGCAAGAAGACGTTGAAGAAATGTAACCACGAAAACTTTGGTTGCTTAATGTGCGCCATCATGCTTTAGTTTTGGCCATGGCCAGTTGATGGGTTCAATGAACGAACTTCTTTTTTTCAGTTTTTTTCTATTTTTTTTTTTTTTTGATAATAAAAAGAAAGAAGATTCAACGAAATATAAAAAGCATGCCCTCATCGTCACTGTCGCTGCTGCTGTTGCCACTGTTACCCATACTGAGATACTTTTACATACACGTACGCACACAGTTACGCACTTACACACTTAAATGGGCGGCGCTCAAGTTTGTTGACCTCACTCGCTTTTTAAATTTAAGCACTTTTATTTTGGCTTTTTACACATTTTGCAATTAGTGTAAAGAGTATTTGAATTTTGTCATGAAGTTTGTAACAGCAGAATTGAACTGTATTGATTTTTGTTCTGCTTGAAGACGGCAGCTTTTAATTGTATGTCTGTCTGCGATATTAAAACTTATTATTGTAGCTAAGGAATATTTTAGTCCAATCATTATCGGGGCTTTTTTCGTCTAAAACTCTTCAAATTTTATTCATAAAACTTGAGTTTTGCAAATTTTGATGCAAACCCTTTGTAACTCTAATTTGTTTGTACAAGGCAACATATATAAAAAAATGCAGAAAAAACCGTAATTCGGGTACCTTCCCCGGTTATGTAGAGCAAAACATAATTTTGCTAATATCTCGTTAACTACACATGATATCGAAATATTGTCTCCGCGAAGGAGTTAGTTCGAGAAAGTTGCCAAAAAACATAAAAAAACGTTCGGTTGAACCGAAGCTCTAATACCATTAACACGAAACTTTAAATAGTATTGTAATACATAAATTGGGGTTTAAATAGGGGGTGGCACACGCTCACTAGTAGATGTGTATGAAGCGATGTAGTAGATGTGTAAGATGCCGCCATATCGAATTTCAAGTTGATATTGACGTTTTCTATACAAATGCATAAAAGTGAACTGTGGGTTTATATGGGACTAGCTCAAAAAGTGGGCGGGACACGCCCCTTTGTATATGTATATGAAGCGGTTGTCCATTACAATCCACAACATCAAATTGCAAGCTAATCTTGATCTAAATTAAGGATTTTTTCATAAAAAACACAAAATTGCACGGTGGGTTTGTATGGGGGCAACCTCAAAAAGTGGGCGGGCCACGCCCAATTGTCTATGTATGTTTAGCGGCTGTCTCTGAAAAGGCACCATATCGCATTTCAACCTAATATTGACTTTAATAAAAAAGTTGTTCTTACAAAAAGTCAAAAGTGGAAAAGGTTTGTATGGGAGCTACCCCAAAATAGTGGGCGGGCCGCGCCCGTTAGTCTATGTATGTTAAGCGGCTGACCGTAAAAAGGCATCTCATTGCATTTCAAACTAATATAGACTTTAATAAAGAAGTTTTCTTATAAAAAGTCAAAAGTGGGCAGTAGGTATGTATGGGATCTACCCCAAATAGTGGGCGTGGCAGGTTAATCTTGATACTCCATTAAACTACAATAAAAAGAAGTATATGTGCAAAATTTCAACTGGATAGCATAAAAATTGGTCCCAAAAAAATGCGCAACAACATACAGACGGTCGGACGGACAGACAGACAGACAGACAGACAGACAGACAGACAGACAGACATACAGACGGACATGGCTAGATCGATTCGTCTCGTCGAACTGATCAAGAATATATATACATTATAAGGGTCTACGATGGCTCCTTTAATGCGTTACAAACTTTCAGACAAACTGTTAGTACCATTTCACACTATGTGTGAATGGTATAAAAATGAGGTACCTTTTTGTGTACCGTTTCCGCGAAAATAGACATTAAAAA
Organism: Leucophenga montana; assembly: GCA_035044765.1. Lineage (NCBI taxonomy): Eukaryota > Metazoa > Arthropoda > Insecta > Diptera > Drosophilidae > Leucophenga > Leucophenga montana. The sequence goes on from JAWNNQ010000410.1 coordinate 24,014, forward strand.
AGGCCATTCAAATGAATTTTAATAAATTTTCTTCTAAAATCCTTTAAACATCCGTCAAGTTTTGACCAAATGCAAAGAAGATTGGAGTCAATTATTTTCGCTTCACACAAAGTGTCTTAAAGTCACCAGAGTTGTAGTTTTTGGGAAATTTTTGTTAATGAAACTAATATTTCCGCAAATTTTATACCAAATGTAAAAAACAAAAACCAGAATAAAGCAAATCGTAAGAGCTTTCTTTACTGCCTCCAAATAAAGTGTCTAAAAGTTACCAGAGTTGTAGTATTTTTGAAATTATTATTGTGCATTTAAATTTTACAGTATTTTTTCGATATCTTCGGCAATTTTCGATCAAATGTAAAGAGTCAAAAATCTTATTGAAAGAATTTTCAATGCTTTTAAGATTTTTGTAGTCCTATATTCAAGTATTATGGTTTCACTAAAATAAGTCCAAATATCCGGTTATAAATAAGTAAAGCATTTGGAAAAACCTGTAAATAGTTTTACTAGTAATTAAAGAACTAAGAAACCTTTTTATTGTCTTTACTTATATATTTTAGGTTATAATTGAACAATTGGAAATGGTTCATTACCTACAAATTCCGTTTTTTTCGTAGATCTACCTCTTATAATTTATAAGAAATTCCATTTTTTAACTCGAATGCTTGTTAACATTTTTCAAGAAACGAAAATTAGAGTGAAAAAACAAAATGGAAATTGCAATTTTCAATAGCGATTATCTCGGAAACGGTTCCAAATAAAACAACTATTACATAATCTATTTTTTAGTAAATTTCTCGAACTTTATTTTTGGCGAATCGAATTTTTCGCTATCGTCAATAGTTAATGAGATATAAGCGAAATTATGAATTTTATTATATAACCGAAAAATGTAAATCTGCTGCTGCGTCACGAATATTTCTGTATTTTTTCTATAACGACTACACTAATTGGAATGTTTTGGAATTAATTGAACACACTGCAAATTTTGTTGTAAATTGCTTAAAACGTTGTCTACAATTCCATAATTCTGTAAGCCATGCAACACTTTAATCCATACAAACCAATGGTTCGATTAGAAATCATTACTTGTTCATCTTAATTACTTAAGCTAGAGACATCAAATTTGGTATACTCAGCAGCGTATTAGCTGTTCGGTTTAATTTTATGGAGATGTACTATGTACATGCGTCGTCAATGTGGTTATTATTGTAAAGAGATTAAAAGCAATCACGGGACTTTTGTTGTTGTTGTTGTTGTTGTTGGTCAAGCAACTTATAAAATGAAACAAAATAAACGAAAGAGAGTTTGTTCTGATTTTTGTTTCCATTATTTACTGAAGTACTTTTCACTCTCTCGTCGGAACACCGGCTTTATTGCTTAGCGATTCACTTTATTTGGAGGTTTTTTTTCGTATTTTTTTTTTGTGTTTTTGGAATTTGTGTGAAAAGTGAAGTGATTCATTTCGATTCATAATCATGTGTAAGCGTATTTGGCAAGCGAAACAGAAGCATCGTATGCCTCATTGCCAATTATAAACAATACATTTTTTTGTTTTTTATTCAGTTTCAAATGAGTTCTGTCAATAAATAAAAATTTAATAAACCGATGTATGCGCTAAAATATGAGAAATGTTTCTGCCTTCTTTATTTATTTCGGTTTTTGTGTGTGTGTGTGTGTGTGTTTTTTTTTGTGGTTGCGCATGGAGTAGGTGTGTCGCGGAAGCAAATTTTCGCAGTTTTTAACGAAATTGAAAAAAAAAAACATCTTTTCGTACTGAATTTACCTGCCCGCGCCAAAACACTAGGAGAAAGTACTGCAAAAAGGACATGCCGCTGCCGTGTGTCAAGGCGCACAAATTTCATTTTTTTCTACTTCGTCCTTTTAAATGGTATTACAGTTATGCAGCGTTAAAGTGAACACCGTGTCGCACAAAGCGCAATTGTCCTTTTTAAAATGTTTTGCTTTTTTTTTGTTTTTTTTTTTTTTGTGTACACTCCATTGACTTCTTTTTGGCAGAATATTGCGTCACAGTTTGCTGCGCGATCCGTAGAAAATTGTCGCTATAAATCATATTTTTTATGACAGCGTGGACAGTAAATGTTGCTCGAGCAGTGTAAGTGAGTTAGTGTGCACTGCAAGGTGAGAGTAGGTAGTTTATTATTATTATCATGCATTTAGAGTGCAATTTAAATGTGCGGAAAACCAGATTTCGTCTGAAATATTTTCAATGTTGCATAAGAATTCACAGTGTGTGCTGCCTTTTTAAGGACTGCGTTAAAAAATGAAAGTTTTGTGTGTGTTTTTTTTTAGAGTACTTTGTAGTCATTAGTATTATCTTTAAGAAAAAAATATTTTGTAGATATGCTTAATGTCAAGGTCGAAGTGTTATCTTTGACTATATGAGCTGTGCGTATCAGAAGTGCTCTGCAAGTATGTAGTACAACTTGTAGTACAGCTTGAAGTTTGACTTGCGTGCTTGAAGATTTGTTTTAACAAGAAATTACGCTAACTTTGGTGGAACCCTTAACACAGCAGTTATATACTCTAAGCAAGAAACACCATTTTTCTCTGGTAAACTTCAATACGTAAAAGTGTGTGCTGTGTTTGTATAGCGATGTTCCCAAAAGTGGGTAGGACACACCCATTGTGTAGCATCCATTCATAAGAAATCAGCATTATATTTGGACCTTGAATTAATAATGAGCGTTTCACACAAGAGGCCGTTCGTCACTAGTATAATTATGAACCACAATATTCAAGTTTCCAATTTCTTGCCGCTAAAACCTATTGTCAATGAGCGTCTTTGGCAGCTTGTGTGATTTGTTTGAAACGTAAACAACAATACTATAAATATTGCCTCGAACATGTCGAATTTCATTACTTTAATATGAAGAAAAGTGCGGCCGAGGGTCATCGAATCTTAGTGGAAGTTTACGGCGAGCATGCTCTAACTGAACAATCGTGTCGGAGGTGGTTTGCTCGCTTTAACAGTGGTGATTTTGACCTCGAAGATAAGGAACGGTCGGATGAGCCCAATAAGTTTGAAGACGGAGAATTGGAATCATTGCTCTATATGAACCAATGCCGAATGCTTCAGGAGTTGTCAGAATCATTGGTAGTGGATGAGTCTACAGTCAGCAAACGTCTAAAAGCCATGGAATTGATTCAAAATTAAGGAAACTGGTTGCCATTCGAGTTGAAGCCGCGCGACGTCGAAAGGTGATTTTTCGCTTGTGTACAGCTCCTCGAACGCCAAAAAAGAAAGTGTTTTTTGCATTGCATTGTGATTGGCGATAAAAAGTGGTTCCATTACGACAACCCCAAGCGCAAAAAGTCATGGGTTTTGCCCGGACAGTCATCCACATCCTACGCAAAGCCGCATATTCATGGCATGAAGCTTATGCGCTGTATTTGGTGGGACCAACCGAATGCGTGAATCCGGCGTTCATCGTCATCGATCGGAAAGAGTTTCGATAGCATGTGTTCCTTCGAAGAAATTCCTTGTCTTGAATAGAGCCGCTGCACTATTTTCCCCAATGGTGGGACCCGCAGTTTTGGAGAGGTGGCTGACGTCTTTATTGAGCGCCATAGACCGGGGGTGGACGTGCGCGATGTAATGGGACTGAAACGCGCCTGTTGGAGGCGGCCTACCAATAACGTGTTTGTTTTTTTTTTTACCAAATACCGAATTTTATCTAAATGGAGCTATTATTAAAGGGAGGATTCTATTCGATACCGTGGCCTTTAGCTTGGCAAGAAAGAGCATGTTGGTAAAACCATATGCCCAATTAAGAAGCAAATGTACACAACTCTGTTGTAAAGATAAGAGTATCTGAGTAATCACACCGAACAATCTAATAAATTATATGGTCAACAAAGCAAAGTTATTTCTGGTCGTGTACTAGTGGTAAAACTAACTTAACTAACGAGAGTGGGAAGGACTGACTGACTGACTGAATACCGTCTATTCCGCTACTGATGGCAGTGCCTATTTTAAAATCGTTGATTAATGCAAAATTTAAACTAAAAGTGAACACAACTATACTACGAAAGTACTGGAATACAACAGCTTGTATTACCCGTTGTACTTAGCTATATGCAATATGTTATCTTCATCCTGTGATCCATATGTGCTTATGTATAAAGAAATTACAACATCAGTTATGACACTCCCAAAATGACAATTCCCGAGCTAAAATTACATAATTATAAGGACAAGCAGCGATGATTAAACGGACAGACAGACGGACGGACATACAGACATAAAGAAACTCAAAGTAAGCGATGAGTCTGCTACAAAAATCGAAATTCAAATAAATTTTACAAAAAACGTAAATAAAAACTCGAGAAATACAAAAGAGGCCTCAATATTTTCGCGCGGCGTAAAAAGATTTTCCTGCGCTTTTCCTTTTTCATACAAAAAAAAAAAAAAAAAAAACAGGGTATAATAAGAACGCTCGAATCAAACATGCGACAGATGCTGCTTGAGATAATCACAGTGCGCTGCATTTGATCGGGATGTTCAGGAGCCTTTTTTTCCTGCCATTCATTCATTAATTGCGCGCTCTCATGTTGCATTAAGGACGCGTAGTAAATATAACTGTCTACGCTTTTGATTTCATCAGGTGGCTGAAAATGCGCAGGATAATGCCTGCCAAAAGGTGTTTGTTTGAGGAAATCCTTTTGTTACACGTCGTCATCATCGTCGTAGTCGCCGTTGCGTTTACAGTTAGCGGTTATTGAAGTTCTCGTTCAGCTTGGTAATTACGGCAGCGGTTTGAGTGAGCGTGGGAGAGTTTTGTAGCAACGCCGTTGAAGATGAACAGGATATCAATTCATTGTTTGTCGTTTGCGCTAATAGCTTACAGCGCAGCAGTGCGCAGCCGCCGCCGCTAACGGTTCTCGCGCCATTTGGCTTACATTTAACGTTCGCCCCTCGTACCGCTTTGGCGTGCTTATACTGCTTGATGTAACTACTATGTGTTTGATAAATCTCCGTTGATAGTTATTTGCTTGCGGCAAAAACAGAACAGCACAGCGTAGAACTTAACATGACACGACAGACAGACGGACAGATATACTGACAGACAGCAGAACTCAAGACTCAAGAGTTCATTGTTACAATTATGCTTGAGAATGCTTTTTTTTTTGTTATTTTTTAGCAAATAAATAAATTATACTCTATGTACATATATGTACACAACACTTACTATATGTATCTGTATCTTCAATACAAACAATATGATACAATACACATACTCGTCTGTATGAGCAAATTACTTTTGTTGGCTGCTTGTTCGCCAGTTGTTTGCGCTGAAAAGCACAAAAACAAGAGCAATTGCTTCACGTGCTGTCTTAAGATTTGCAGTTCAAATGAAAGCATGAAAGAAACAATGGTATAATTTTGAAGAAAGTTTTGGGTTTAGGCGAATTACAATGCGCTACAATATACATACATTTGACGTACGTTAGAAAAACAGATTGGAATTTATGTAGGTTTGCATAACGCACCAATCAAATCAATACAAAGCAGCTTTTTACGAACTTTGGAAAGCATTCTCTGTATCAGTCTTAAACAAGAAAAAACGCTGCAGGCGAGAGTGCCCGATTTTGGATTTGTTATTTGAGTTGACGAAAAATTTTTATAAATTAAAAATAAAAATCAGTGGTGCCACAGAAAACGCATTCAACCCAAAATGTCGAAATTTCATTCATTTAATTTAATTTAGTTTAGTTCAGTTTATTTAAAGATTTTGAGGCGAAAGCGTTTTCTGTGGCACGCCTGATTACAGAAAAATCATAAATGTGGGTCAAGTTTGTATGAGGCTTAAAGTGGTTCGATCTAGGTCTATATGGATTATTTTGATTAAATACCCAAAACCAAAAAAGTTGTAGAAGAACTTAAAAATGAAGTGCAGGTTTGCATGTGAACTGCCTCTTATAGTGCAGTTGGCCGTTTCATTTTAGAGACTTTAGGATCTTATTATTTAAACTTATAGACGAACGAACATGCCGGACATGATCAAATACATATATATATATAAACTTTATTGGGTCTACCATGGCTTCTCTTGGCTATTACATATATTTGGACAAACCTAATACACGATCTACCTATATACATGATAAGATAAAAAGCATCCACGCTTTTAACTGTTGCTAATGCTGAAACTCTTTGCGCTAGAGATCGATGACGATGAACGCCGGCATCACGAAGAAGAGGAAGAGGCTAGAGAACAACAACGAAACTGTTTGCGATAAGCAGCTGTGTCGGGTCAATTTTGGCCATATACTATTTCGGGCTTCCGCAAATTGACGAACTGGGCAGTGCAATACCAGACGCTTATACGGACTTGCCACTTGTGGAGCAGTACATACTGCGAACGTATAATGCGGTAATTGATTTAACAAAATTAGTACACACGGCTGCTGCCGGACCCACTTCCACCACCCTACGTGCAACCGGCGTACACGCTCGTGATGTAGCTGAAGGATGTGCTTGTGTACCCAGAATGGACATTGGAGATAGGGTGGCGTTTCAAGAAGCGACCTGGCTCAGATGACTTTTTACGCGAAGCTTCAAAATACTTTGGAATTGTGATATTTACTGCAGAGCAACGCGCGACGGTCTTTCCTCTCTTAGACAAAATAGATCCACAGGGCTACATCACGTACCGGCTGGTGCGTGATTCCACCCATTATATTGACGGACAACACGTCAAAAATCTGTCGCTCTTGAATCCTAATCTCCAAAATGTAATTGTCGTGGATTGGGACGCAAAAACCACCAAAAACCACCAAAATGGACATAAATAATGCATTCATCATACCGCGCTGGGAGGGTGACGACAATGACAGGGCATTGTACGATCTCATTGTGTTTTTAAAAGTTTTGCATAACCTCGAGAAGTCAGATGTAAGCAATGTGCTGCAGTATTACACGAAGTTTAAAGATCCTTTGTATAATTTTCGAGAGAACCAAAAACTTCTAATGAAGCAAATGGAGGAGTCAGAGCGTGATGCAAAGAAAACAGCACCGACAGTGCAAAGATGGGCAAGCAATTTCAAAAACTAACGTATTTCAGATAAAAGTGTGACGACAGACTCGTTTGAATGGTTAAAATACACTGGCAGTTTGATGGGGCTATCACTTTAAGACTACGAGATCTCGGCGTAATATATAGGAACAGACTGTTCTAGTTAAAAAATTTAACAAAATTGATACAAATATATACTATATATAAGTTTAGGGCTTTCATCATACAAAAAATGACTACGGAAACTTTAAATATGTTTTTTGTTGGCAACTAAAATATAAAAGCTTGGTTATGTACCGTTATTTTCAAGCAAAGTTTAATGCTGTATGCAGTCACATGTGTTTTTTTTTTTTTTTACAAACGTTTTATTGAGCCTTGTTTTGGCATTCACTGTTTCGGGCAATAGCAATCTCATATAACAATAATATTCTGAACTTTAAATATCGATGTTTCGCATTCAATTTTACTGTGGTTGAGTTTTCTCTACTCTTAAAGCGAATGCTTGGTATTGTTTTGAATTATTTTGTCTATCTGCAACGCGTCGATTTTCATTCACAAGCTCCACTTTAGTCACATATATTTTTATCTAATACTAAGGGGTGTACACAAATCACTTCATCGTTTTTGATGGAGGAGCAGGGGGAAAGGGCCAGTAAAAAAATATTTCCGGTGACGATGACAAGACCGGGGATCAAGCAATTATTGCTGGAGATATTGTTTCTGTGAACCTTTTTATGGTATCTGGTTTTTTCGTGAATTAAATGATTTTTCGATATTAAAATATAAATAATACAAGGTTGGATCTAAAAATAAACGAAATTTTAAGTGAAGTAAACCACAAAAAATTGCGTTTTCAGAAGTCAAGAATCAAGACAATGTTGATAACTTTCTATGATTACAAGGAATTTGTTCCAGAAGATCAAAATGTCAATGGAGAATATTATTTACAAGTTTTACATCGTTTGTGGTCAAGAGTTCAAGGAGTAAGGCCCGAATATTCGAAAGAAAAGCAGCTGTTTTTATTGCATGAAAATGTACCACCTCACAAGACCAAAAAAGTCAATGAATTTTTTATGAAAAAAACAGATTTGTCTCATCGTCCATCCTCCGCATTCGCCTGATCTATCACCGTGCGATTATTTTCTCTTCCCAAAAATGAAAACTGTAATGAAAGAAGCTTTTTACGATGACATTCCAGTCTTACAAGCAACCGTGACACTGGTGCTAAAGAACATCCCAAAAAGCGAGTTTAAAAAGTCTATGGATAAATTGGTTGAGCGTTCCAAACGTTGCACTGAGTTAAATTGATCGTGTTTTGTATAAATATTAGCTTTGAAACATAATACCATGCTTGTTTTATTTTATAACTAAAAAGTTCGGCTATTTTTAGATCAAACCGTGTATATAAATAAAAGAAAAAAAAATAATGATTTTAATGGTGGTTTCAAAGATGTCCTTACCTAATGATGTTTGCTTAATATACAGTACGTCTCATACATGCATTTCTTAAATTTTGCTCGTACTCAATATGGTGAACTTATTTCAGTATTTCAGTATAGTAATGCAAATACTTATTATGGGCTGTAGCTATATTTTTTATAATAAATGTTTGATTTCTAAAGACGCCTAGAAGTGTGAACTACATACATCTTTATATAAGCAGCAATCAATATACCCACCCAATAAAATTTAACCGAAAATGTATCTTACAAAAAAAGTATCTCATATCTTGCAAAAAAACTTCAAGAATCTTGTGTAGGCTGCACGTTAAAATTGCCAACGTCACACTTCGAGTCGAGTGTTCTTATGCGAGAGTATCTTTGAAATTTATGTTGTGTGGCTGTGTTTTTGCAGAAAACAGTTAACTTGCTGCCATTGCTGTTGTTGTTGTTGTTGTTGTTGTTGTTGGTCTTGTTGTTGCTTCTGCGCGCTTATGGCCAACAACATTGATGACGATGAACGACGTCGTCGCTGTTTTCGCCACTGTTGCCGCCGTTATGTTGTTTTTGTTGTTGTTGTTTCTTGCCGCTGCTTCTGTCGGTCATTGGCTTAGCACACATTTTTCATTTCGTTGCGGAAAAGAGTGAATTCCACTGCGCAAACTCAGGCAAACAGACAGACAGACAGACAGACAGACAGAAAGATAGACAGACGTACAGACAGACAGACGAACGGTGTAGACACTCATTTCGCTCAACCGATGCCAAAGCCGCTGCCGCTGCGCATGCGCAAATGCTCAAGCGCAGAATATTGCACGCTCTCTCGCGCTTAAAAGTGCATAGCAAAAATGCATTTGACTGAGAGAGTGTGCATGTGTGTGTGTGTGTGTTTGTGTATAGCTGCGTGCTCACAAGTTACAGTTAGCATTTATTGTTGAATGCACTTGAAAGTTTATCTCTTTTTTTATGTTTTTCTTTTTGCACATTGCCTGACATCGTTTCTGTGTTGCACTGTGAATGGCATGACGGAAGCGGTGCGCTGCACTCGCGGGTAAAGTATTCTTTTAGTGTTTTACGAAATATTTCTTGAACTAAGGCCAAGTCGAACACGTCACTCACTTTAGTGGGCGGCAGTTAAAAATAATAATAAAATTACTTGAAAAAAAAAAAAAAGAAATGTTAAGAAATTCTTGTATATAAAGTGCTGCAAATATAAGCAGATGACAAGTTTCCTTGAAGAAAATTTATAGGCCTGAGTGGAGAGCCATGTGGGTAGGCATGTGAGTTTTTGACAAATACAAAATGTACATCTTATTACAAATCGGTGCCCAAACTTTGAGAAAACGAGCCTAGTACACTCATAAAAAAATCCAGGATTTCCGTAGTTGAATTGATCCATAGCTGTATCAATAGCGTGTTGAGTACGGATTTTTTTAAACAGAGTACAAAATTCTTGGTTCAAGAACTTTTTTTCATACCCGAAATTCTTCATTCCATCTTTAAGCTCTACTGTGCTGGATTTAAGACAAAATTGGATTCATTAGAGTAGCAAAAATGGGTTAAAAAATGGTGATGTGAACTCTACTAAAAAGAAAAACGTATTATTTTATAAAAATAAAGCGAAAATTCTTTTTCTATTGAACAAAAATGCTGTTGGTGGAGGAAGTTCCCCAGTTGCCCTCTTGGATACAACATTCTCCATGGTTTCTTCTTTCTCGGAGTAGTGTCTGCATTGATCAGTGGATGCTAAGCCCTTTTTGTGTAGGTGGTAGTTGCATTTGTCGTTGCCCCACACAGGGTTCTTAGGTCATGTCTACACATGGCTATTGCTTCTTCACCTTTTGTTTTGTGGTTTTTAGTTATTCGAAGTTTGGCAGATATGCGTCAGTGTCTTTGTTGAGCCAGTTTGTTTTAAATATTGTTCTGGTCTTGCTTGAAGAAGCCGTAGAGAGGGTCATGACCAACAAATAAGATTGTGACACCTTTCCTGGCTTGCTTATCAGCTTCCTCGTTACCTGCTAATCCTCTGTGTCCTGGTATACACATAAGGCGAATCTTATTTGAATTAGCCAGAATATTGAGATACTTGTGGCATTCGAGCGTGGATTTGTTTCTAAATTCAGAGTCTTTTAGTGCTTTTAAGACGGATTGACTATCTGAGAATATATTTACTCTGCCAGTTGCTGCCTTTCTAACACATTTTGTGATACAGTATTTATTGCTAAAAGCTCGGCATCATATATTGTGTTAGGGGCGTGGACCAACTATACCTTCGCTCACAACATTTTGTGTAGCAGAATACCAACATTGGGCAACGGTCCTTCGCCAAATTAGCTTCGTATTCCATTCCAAACGAGAGCGCCTGATGACCTCTTATCGTATTTGCAGTTTTTGCGGTGCAGTCTATTTGGTTTCTGAAAGTGGACAGATGTTTTGCTACTTCCACATTATTCATTACCTCAAGATGTTCTTTGTGATTTTTTTTTTTTAAATTTAAAAACAGTTATACATAAGCAGTTTCTATTGAGCATTAATTTGCTTCAATTTTGTCCACAAGACACATGCTTCACATGCTTATAATAGGACAAATCATTCCCATAATTCAGCTAACTATCCTAGACCTAAAATCAAAGCCTCATCCAGGATTGGTATAACATTGTTCTTTATAAATATAGAAGGGAGTGTTAATTTATTTTTCCCTGTGAAAGGAACAATTGAGGTTTTGATCGGGTTGATGCCTAATCTCTCTTTAACGCACCAATTCCATGTTGTATGTATGACATTCTGCATCTGGCCACTTACAGTATCACCGTGCTTCCTACATTTAATGAACGTGGTATCATCAGCATAGCCGATTGCCTAGTACCCATTATTGAGGTGATAGGACTTTCCCCTGTGAGCAGTCTTTGATAGTATTGACTGTTAGATATGCACTGCCAAGATTGGCAGTGATATTGCGGTCTTTAAGCATAGTGTACATCCACTGGGTGATCATGCTATCTGCTTTAATTCTAGCCGGAGCAGACTCCATTGAAGCAAAGCTGACATTGTCAAAAGTTCCTAAACTGTCCAACTTACAACTTTGGGTATTGCGGTTGTAGTAGATTTTCCCATCGGATAAGCAAATTGCAGCTAGTGCATGAATGTGGATGTTAACAGAAAATTTCTAATATAAAAGTCAAAGTAAAGATTCTAGACGTGCTCTAATTATTTTTCTTGTGTCATCTAAGTTGCTCCAGCTGCTTCAAGGTATTATTGGTTGTTCTACTGAAGAGTTCTTTCTACATTATCTATGAATATTATCGTCAGCTCTTTCTTCAGCCTTAAAACTAAATGTTCATAATCATGTACTTGTCAAGCTTGACAAAACTGGCACGCGCCAATACAAAACGATCTTAAGTATAAAAAATCCATTGGGTTTAAGTTTGAGGAATATGTTGGCCATTGTTGTGTAGAAATCAAGCTGGGACGTCCACGTTTTTAACTGTTACTAATGCTTACGAAAATTTGTTAAAACACTTGATAATTTTTATTATTTTCGTTTGAGTACATTATAAAAGGATATTTTTGAAAAATTTGTCATTGTTTTAATTAAAAAGCTAAAAACTGTTTTTTTAGTTTTTATGAAAAGCTAGGAGGAAACTATTCCGAACTTAGTTGCTCATGACTTTTCGATCCCTTCGATTGTCTGTCGATTGTTGTTGTTTTTTTTGGAGAATATCAAAATAATTCAACGTAAAAAAAAACTTTTTAAATTAGAAAAAATACATTAAAATTTTGCAATGCCGCATGTGATACTTCAACAGGCGCGTTTCACAGTCCCGTTACAAAGCGTACGCTCAATGCTAAACTACACCAGACAATGAAGACGCCGGTCATCGTACAACAGGCGCGTTGCAGTCCTATTACATCGCACACGTCGGCCAGCTCACTTCAACTGCAAGCGCCACCATTGGGGACCATAGCGCAGCGTCTCTATTCAAGACAGCGGATTACTTCGAAGGAATACATGCTATCGAAAATCTTTCCGCTGGAGATCGATGACGATGAACGTCGGCGTCACGAAGAAGAGGAAGAGGCTAGAAAACAACAACGTACAATGCATCGGATCAAATTATGCGGTGGATTGTTTGCCATGAGAAGCATTGTTGCTTCGATTTGGGTGATCTACTATTTAAAAAAGTTCGGTGATCTTTGTTGCAGTTTCGCGAGAACCAAAATTAACATTAAATTATGTTTGTTTGTTTTTTATTTAAAATTTAGCTATAGCCCATTTGTCGTACATACACGGACACCACAGAAGGTACAAGTGAATGGTACTAGTGAACAGCTGATTTTGCTTAAATGTATTTTTTTTACTTGAGCAAAGCTGTATAAATATTACAACTAATTATATATATTCAATAATATAATAGATAAAGTGGCAATACACTAGTCTACTGTCAAAAAAGTGCATGCAATGCCAATGCTTTTGGGCACGAAAATAACCTTCAAACGAAAAACAACGCTACAGTCGAGTGAGCTCGTTGTCGAGATACTCTGTATCTTGTTTAAGGCTGCTTATATGAACCATAGATTATATGCTTTAGTGGTTCGATCTGAACATATGCGGTATACTTTTTTTAGAATTGTTGAAAAATTAGAATTAAAAGTTTGCAAATGTTGCACAGCTTATCGTAAATTACGTCAAATTTCGCATTTCTAGCTTAATTAAGTACAACATCAACAAAATTTCAAACAAGAACTAAAAAAAAAAATGAAGTGCAAGTTTTTATGAGTACTACCCCTTTAGGTGTGGTTGGCATATTCATATATTGTGATAATAGTTATTTGAAGAGGGGCAAAGATGAGTCTAAATATATCCAAATTTGTAAACTATATCGTAATATATGCTGATACTGCGATACCGCCTATGGTCAGTTTATTGTAAGCCTTTTTATTAATCGGTGAAGTCACTGTCACACAGTTCGTTCTCATTTTTAAAGAAGGGCCTTACCTATTATGTCGCCTGACCAAAATTCGCAACATATAGTTTCTCATTATGCCTGAATTTGTCTCTGATGGATTATGTGCTGATTTTTTGTATTCCAAATTCGACAATTTGGTTTATTGATGAAAATGCGCCTCATCGGTGAAGATGATTTGTTTCGCAAAGTCGGTATTCATTTCATTTTACTTCGTCACCGACGAATAACACGTTGTTCATTTGTGTAGCGGTCCATTTTTAATAATCGTTGTTGCCAGTTATCAAATTTCAGAGTTGTACAGAGTTGTACAGAAAATAAATTTAAACGTGCACCGTTGTTGGTACATTAGTTAGTTCTTCAATTGTTCTCCAATTTTTAGCATATTATTTGTTATACTATAATACGTTGCAAGTTAAAAATGGCACAAAGTCACATACATCATTAGCGCGTTGGAAAAATGGAACTAACCTTAAATTATACTATTCTATACGTCAACCATTCTATACAGCAGGCGCAATAGTCTTTATGTACTGAGTGTCAACTGCGCTTTCTATTGGTTTTGCATGAATCTAACACACCTGTAGCTATTTAAGTAACTAAACTTGCACACAGCTGGCCGACTTATGTAATTAAAAATAGTGTAGGCTCTAAAATGATACACTATGTACATATATGATAGAGAATCGAGTGAACTTGTTTAGCACGCTTTAAAACTAAAAATATTCGAAAAGAATCCAGATGCATTGTTGTGTATTCTGTTTTATATCTAATCTCGCTGTTGCCAATTTGAATCTAATTTAATACGAGTATGTGCAACTATAATTTTTTTTTAGCAGGTGTGCAATTCTATCATTAAATCTGTTCTGCTGTATGAATTGCCGCTATCGTGCAATCATTTTTCTATTACTCCAAAGCTGTTGCTGTTGCTGTTGCTGTTGCTCCCACTCGCAATAAATCGATTCTAAGTATCTAAATGCCACAGCAAGAACAGCAGTCAGCAGAAAAATTCTGCAACAAAGAACATTCACTTTGGAGTTCATTGCTCCTAACCTAATTTTTCAAACATAATCATGAAGTAAATCAGGTTTGGCATAAAACTAACAACAACAGCAACAACATGACAACGATTGGGGATTTGAGCCAAGTTGGCATGGCTAGATAACAGTGCAAATAAGCAGCAACAAAACAAAAGTGCGAATGTGTGAGAGAACTACAACAAAACAAAAAAAAAAAAAAAATCAAAAAGAGAGCTATCACTTGTGATATGCGAAATAGAAAGAATAGATGGTGCGAAAAGGTGCGCAATATATGTAGAGATAGAATTAGAGTTAGAGCGCGAGTGCGAGTGCGAGTGCGAAAATTGTTCTTGTGTAGCATTTTTAATGGCTTAAAGCTAGGCTGAGACAACAACAACACCAACAACAATTTAAGCCAAATGCTATTGGCAAAAACAACAAACATATTTGCAAGTACTCATTTTCTTTCTCTCTCTCACACTCGATCACTCTTTTTCATTTCTCTATGCCATTTCTCACACGACTGACTGACTGACTGACTGACTGACAAGTTTGGGGTCGACATTAAACGTTGAAAGAAAACTTATGGAAACTTGGCTGTGCTGAGCTGAGCTGAGCTGAGTGTGTGGAGTGAGGAGAGTTAGTAGCGGAGGTAATGGCAAACTTTAAAGCCTTGGCAGTAGCTGAGTTAAATGACAGTGTTTGTTGTTGTTGTTGTTGTTGCACAAACAATAAAATCTATTGCAATAAGCAGTTGTTGTTGCTGTTGCTGTTGCTGCTGCTTATTTCGTTTGCGTCTGCGCTGAGCAACAATAACAACAACTACAACTACAACAACAACAATAATATAATGGTTACTTGTGGTTGTTGAACTACTTACCTAGTGCGCAGCGGCAACAACAACAACAACAGCAATTTCCAAAGCATTTTACAACAAAAATAAATCAAATACTGATCAATATAAATTTTTATTGATCAGTTTGTTTCATTTAAAAAATAAGCTTTTTTTTCTTGCATTTAATTATGCAAAAATTTGAAATTAAGTAATCGAATAAAATGCGAAATTATGACAAACGAAAGACTGTAGTTACAAACTTGTTTTCTTTTATCTTTTGTTTGGGGGGCTTTCCCATATTTTTGAGTTGAGTTGTTTCAAAGCTAATATTTATTCAAAATACGATCCATTTAACTCAATACAACGTTTGGAACGCTCAACCAATTTATCCATGGACTTTCTAAACTCGCTTTTTGGGTAAAAACCATCTTTTATTTCAGTTTTCATTTTTGGGAAGAGCAAATATTCGCACGGTGATATATCAGACGAATACGGAGCGTTTTCGATGAAACAAATCTGATTTTTGTTTGGTGCATTATCATGCAACAAAAACAGCTGCATTCCTTTGAAAGATTCGGGCCTAACACGTAAAACTGTCGACCACAAACGATGTAAAACTTGTAAATAATGTTCTCCATTGACAGTTTGACCTTCTGCAAAAATTCCTTGTGCTCAATACCCTTGTAATCATAGAAAGTTATCAACATTGTCTTGATTCTTGACTTCTGAAAATTCAATTTTTGTAGGTTTTGTCTTTTGCCTTCCATTCTCCAGGTTATCGCTTAGTTTCAGGATCATACAAACACCATGTTTCATCACCAGCTTTAATAGAATCAAGAAAATCTGGATCGTTTTCAACTGTTGAAATGATGTCTTTGTAAAGCTCTACACGAGCGATCATCGTTTAACTGATATGGAATAAACCGTGCACACGTCTTTCCTTTACTCAAATCTTCATTTAATATTTTGTAGATTGTACAGTAAGCTGAATTTAAGTCATCTGTTAGCATTCTCACAGTTTTGCATCGATAGCGATTATTTCATTTACTTTTTCCACTAACTCAGCACGATGCTTCGGGTCGTCCAGGTCTTCGATCATCATTTAAATCATCACGACGGTTTTTAATTCGTGTAAATCACGTGTACACTTGAGTACGACTCAGAGAATCATCACCTTGTATATGCACAAATACCGAAGTTATGATTAAGCAAAGATAGCTAAATTCAAATTTTATTCTATTTCACACTATTCCTCTATTTATAGCTACTCGCGTTCGTCCTGTGATTGAAATTCAACCATTATAGCGAAAATACAAAACAGTTCTGAACCATTTGATAATGCTGAGAGCGTTAAGTATGACCAATCAATATGTTATGCTCAACATAAGGTGTTTCGTATAAGCGTATTCACTCTCTTGTCTGTTCTTTTAATGCACGAAGCGTTAAGTACGACCAACATGTTAATTGCTCTTTTTAAATTTTCCCAAAAACACTCTCTCAACTGTTGCTCGCCAACATGTTGGCAATGCCGTCTGTTATTTATTTTTATGGCGTCACTCACTTTGAATTTTTTTGTTGGAGTTTTCTAACACATTGAGAGAGGGAGAGAGAGAGAGAGAGAGAGAGTTCAGGTCAGGTCAGGTCATTGTGATTGGCCGAGTGCGTTACATAGATCTTACGTACCTAAAACGCTATGCTTTAGAAAAAAAGCATGTATTTAATATGAAGAGCACAACTGGAAATTTTGTTCCGATTTAAAAGTTAAAGAAAACATCATCCTTCCACCATTTCACACTTAACCACCATAACACAGTACGTAACATAGTGTCTTGGGCAAGGCCGCATGACAATCAAGTGGTCACTGCGAATCAGGCTTGATCAACCTGCTAAGATTCAGTGATAAGACTCAGTGTCAAAGCTAGACCGTCAGAAGCAAACTAGTTTCGTCATCCTCTAGACAGAGTCTGCACTCTGTTTCTGAGCAAAGACCTGGTTTATTTAGGTGATATCTCAGTGGATGATGCCCTTTGAGGTAGCCCAAAAGCAACCTCAGGTCAGATCTGTTGAGATGTGCATTGGTTTTTTGGTATATAGGACGGGTTAGTAGCTTTACCTGACGTAGACCAGGATCCAGGTGGTCCAGTGCCGGGAGGCAGAGATTGACAGTTGTTGGAGAATGTCGTAATATTGAAGAACCAGCCTCGAGGAGAAATTCAAAGAGGTTAGTGCTTTAATAGCCGCTTGGCTATCTTGAAGGATGGTTATTTTGGCCCCTTTAGGACTTTTGTCCAAAAGATGTCGGGCGCAAACCTCAATGGCGTGTACCTCAGTTTGAAAAACCGTGGGCCAGACACCCATGGCAATAGAGATCCTGGTGTTTGGTCCGAAGACACCCGAAACTGTACAATGTACACATAGAACTTGGACTCTTCGCAAAAACTTCGTCAATGCGTTCGACCAAGAAGGCCAAGCGTTGGCATATTTGAGGTTACTTTTTCAAAGACATTCTATTCTAGTGGATATCATGTAAGGAATCTTTGGTGGTCCACAGATAAGAATATAGCTTGAAGATGACAGTTTGCCCTCTTTATTGGTACCTATTGAGGCTGCAGCTTGGAAGTCGTTGCAGTTGAATGTTTCTAATTTTCTTGGAAACAATAAAAGCGCGAAATACAAGGAAATTGTTGAAGATTTGCTAAAAAATCAGCAAACAGAAAACTGCCGATGAAGGATTCGTGGCTGTATTCGAAACATTACACTTCATTTTGTCTGTTTTGCATTGAGTTTGGTTTGGTTAAACTTCAAATAGTTGAAGTTACATGAACCGATTTAGGATGGTAAATTTGAAATTACCAAAAAGAAGCTTGTTATAAACTTGCTATTGCCTTTTTAGTAGTTATAAAAGCAAAGAAGAACAAATACATTATCGAACTATTCCTAAAGTACACAAAAACAAAAAAAAAAAAAAAAAAAACAAGAAAAAACGTTCGGTTGAACCGAAGCTCTAATACCATTCACACGAAACTTTCAATAGTATTGTAATACATAAAAGTGGCGGTTTAAATATGGGGGTGGTACACGTTCACTAGTAGATGTGTATGAACGATGTAGTAGATGTGACGTTTTCCATACTAATGCATAAAAGTGAACTGTAGGTTTATATGGGACTACCTCAAAAAGTGGGCGGGGCACGCCCCTTTGTATATGTATATGAAGCGGTTGTCCATTACAATCCACAACATCAAATTGCAAGCTAATCTTGATCTAAATTAAGGATTTTTTCATAAAAAACACAAAATTGCACGGTGGGTTTGTATGGGGGCAACCACAAAAAGTGGGCGGGCCACGCCCAATTGTCTATGTATGTTTAGCGGCTGTCTCTTAAAAGGCACCATACCGCATTTCAACCTAACATTGACTTTAATAAGAAAGTTTTTCTTACAAAAAGTCAAAAGTGGACCATAGGTTTGTATGGGAGCTACCCCAAAATAGTGGGCGGGCCGCGCCCGTTAGTCTATGTATGTTAAGCTGCTGACCATAAAAGGGCACCACATTGCATTTCAAACTAATATAGACTTTAATAAAGAAGTTTTCTTAAAAAAAGTCAAAAGTGGGCAGTAGGTTTGTATGGGAGCTACCCCAAAATAGTGGGCGTAGCAGGTCAATCTTGATACTCTATTAAACTACAATAAAAAGAAAGTATATGTGCAAAATTTCAACTGGATAGCATTAAAATTGTTCCCCAAAAAATGCGCAACAACATACAGACGGACAGACAGGCAGACGGACATGGCTAGATCGACTCGTCTCGTCGAGCTGGTCAACTATATATATACTTTATGGGGTCTACGATGGCTCCTTTAATGCGTTACAAACTTTCAGACAAACTGATAATACCATTTCACACTGTGTGTGAATGGTATAAAAAACAAAACAAATTATTTAAGTTAAACAAAAGTAATGTGTAATCCAAAGAAGAAATTTACGAGTTATTTTTGTTTCTTCTACAAAGTCAAAATTTGGTTTTTTCGGTTGTTACCAGTATTATTAAATGGCTCTTTGATGTTTTTGGCTTTTGCTGTTGCTGCTGCTGGTGGGCAATGAACTCAGCAATGAAAACGAACGTATAAAAGACGAAAAAACGAAACGTAACGAAAATAAGAACAACAACAACAAAAACAAAAACCACATAAACTGCAAAGCGGTACGCATGATGAGCGTATGAGCCCAAAAAAAAACAGCAACAACAACAAAAGATACAACAAAAGAGCCAAAAAATTTTAAGAAGTCATTGAACTTGACTGAAAGAATAAAAATCCATACATGTAGCAGCGCACTGTAAATGTATCTGTATCTATATGAACAATGTATCTGTTTGCGTGTAAAAAGTATCTGTATGCGTGTCGAAATAAACTTGGCTTCCAGAACTGTTTCGAAAAGAAATGAAACGAAATTTAAACTTTTTTTTTTACATATACTTTTTCTGTTTGTTTGTTAAAGCGCGTTCCCGAAGTAGCTAAAAGCAGCACTTAGAACTTGTTGACCGAGTGCGCTGAAGCGGGTGAAGCGGGTTAAGCGGGTGAAGCGGTTGCTGCTGAGCAGTAAAAGTGCGTTAATGAATAGCGTGCGGGACAAATATATTTATATTTATTTGTAATCATGGCACAATTTATCATTGGTATTATTGATGAAAGATACATCAGTGTGTGTGTGTGTGTGTGAGTGTGAGTGTATCTGTGTGTGATGTGTTAAATAATATACAAATTTGCTGCTGGTCGACCGACAATAAAAGTCTGTGTAATGCGCGCAATTTTACGTTGGAAATCAATCAAATTTTGTTTAAACATGGAATAAAATTGTACTTTCAATTAAAACAACATTTGACAACATTGTAAGCCGGACTTTTGCCTCTACTTGGATGCAGTAGCAGGTGTCTTGAATCAATATGGATAGCTTAAAACGCAATTTGATGGCAACAGGTGTTTCTAGATATTAATTACTACAATTGAGCTGTAACATGAAGATTTCTCAAACAACTAAAGCAGCGACTTAATAAAAAACTTATTTTAGCAACTGGTTTTTTTTTTTTTTTATGAATGAAGAAAAGTGCGAAAGTTAAGTCTATAGCTACAAATTAGTTCATTTGTTCTGCTAACATGTTTGCACGTGCGATTTTTTTTTTAAATATTTTTGTCACGAATTTTGCACAAAGTCGCATCATTCTTGACCTTCTTCTGCGAGTGCTTTGCAAATAATTACAAATTAGACGTAGATCAATACCCATAGACACTTTGTTTGTGTTCTGGCAGCTTCTATTTAGAGTGGCCGCAAGTTATGTACAGTCTTCCACTAGCCATGATCTGTGCTATTCATAATTGACGGCAATCGAAATCTGTAGCTCCAATGATTATATTACACTACAGAGTTTGGAAGTGTTAATGTCAAATGTAGCTGATACACTGGACTTTGTAGTACATATTTCATAAAACGAATAGGAAGATAATATTTCAATAGCTGCATACAGATATAAAGTGATTTGATTATATATCTAAGAGACAATTTATTGTATTCATTATTACTATATAAAATTAATTAATCAGACTTGAACTCTGGTTCATATGATTCTTATATGGTGGCGTGATATCGCCCATTTTCTAGTGGCTATAAATTGCCCTTTACATACTGTCTGATTTAAACTGACCCGGACTGGTGGAATTAAACCGAAACGGTAAACCCAATCGGTAATTTTTACTCTACTTCTTTGTTCTTTGTACCAATATGAATGATTTTAGTTATAAACTAAAACAAGCATGGTATTATGTTTCAAAGCTAATATTTATACAAAATACGATCAATTTAACACAATGCAACGTTTGGAACGCTCAACAAATTTATCGTTAGACTTTTTAAACTCGCTTTTTGGGATGTTATTTAGCACCTGTGTTATTTAGCTGCTTGTATGACTGGAATGTCATCGTAAAAAGCTTCTTTCATTACAGTTATCATTTTTGGGAAGAGAAAATAATCGCACGGTGATAGATCAGGCGAATACGGAGGGTGGACGATGAGACAATACTTTATTTTTCATCAAATATTCATTGATTTTGTTGGTCTTGTGAGGTGGTACATTTTCATGCAATAAAAACAGCTGCTTTTCTTTCGAATATTCGGGCCTTACTCCTAGAACTCTCGACCACAAACGATGTAAAACTTGTAAATAATATTATCCATTGACAGTTTGATATTCTGGCACAAATTCCTTGTGAACAATACCCTTGGAATCATAGAAAGTTATCAACATTGTCTTGATTCTTGACTTCTGAAAACGCAATTTTTTAGGGTTTGGATCGTCTTTTGACTTCCATTCTGCAGATTGTCGCTTATATACAGGATCATATTTCAAACACCATGTTTCATCATCAACTATGATCGAATCAAGAAAATCTGGATCGTTTTCAGCTGTTGAAGTGATGTCTTTGCAATGCTCTATTCGAGCGATTTTATGATCATCATTTAACTGATGTGTAACAAAACGTGCACACACCTTTCTTTTACCCAAATTTCTTGGATACTGTATCCACGATGTGCGATATATGTCTTCATTGCTCACATAGTATATTGCCAGAAATTGGAGAGAATACGTGAAAGTGTTGGGTGCGTTTGACTGAAAACAATTTTGGCAATCTTTTGTGATTGCAGCTTTCCGACGCCCAGCTGAGACGTGCGGCGTGCACCATGGTTATGACAAAGTAGTAGTCCGAATCGATGTTTGGACATCGTATCGTTCGCTAGTTCAACATGCTCGATACGTTCCTTCAGTCGATCACAACATGATCAATTTGATTGCTTGTGTTTTTTGATTGAGACTAAGCCGTGTAAGTAGCATTGTGTATGTTAAGGTGTGGATTGTGGATCATTTACGATTATTACAACGCTTGTAAGTTATTTCTTTGGGCACAACGTATGTCTCTTCCGTCGGAGCATGTGCAAAAGGAGTCAGGCACTCGTCAACAAGAACGCTGAAAATGGAGAGGAGACCGCGTAATTTAAAGTATTAAGTAAGTAATATCGTTCAAGTATTACGAAAAGTGATGGAGGACGGTTTTCGATTTATTGCAAAGTGTTACAATGTCATTCATTCGACTACGCCGGGCATCGGGGAATATTCAAGTTTCGAAAAGGCACGATAGGTACAACAATGAGGAAATGAGGAAATGAGCGCAACTTCACTAGCAGAGACACGTACAAATCGAGAATATTTATCAGGAATTTTTTCTGCTTGGTTTCATGCTGCATATCAATATGAACTACATCACGTTTTGAGGTTACATACCCGGGTACATAACCTCAAATATCTCAAAATCCTGACGTGCTGGGCCAATTCTGACCACTGATTCGAATTTTATAAAGAATAAATTTCAATTGAATCGAAAATTTGATGTATTATTTCTTGTTGTTTCGTTTGTAAATTTTACAGTCTGTAAATTTATAGTCCCGGGCACGGATTTTCGCTGGACCGCTCTGAGTAGATGCTAAGATTTCCAACGAATTGTGTACCTATAGGTAGATGGCTTTCGCAATTACGATCATTTTTGTTTGTTATTTTATTATTCCTCTCATTATTCCGCTTCCTACTCATATCCTACCGTTGAGATTGGATTTATCAATTTGGAAATATACTGCGCTTTATGTCAAAACAGACTTTTCATGATTAATTATTTTAAAGTTTGTCGAAGTACTTTATAAAAAGATTGATTTGACATAAACACAAAACAAGTTCGGTTTTGTTCGCAACTTTTTTGCAGATAAATCATGCTTGAAGATTCACAATTCAAACAATTATGTATATTTTGTAAAAATTCTTCAATTAAATAAACTTTACACATTTATCAATGATGTAATCTAATCCAGCCAAGGATAAAGCGCAAAAAAAAACCAAGTAAAAAAAAAGTTACAAAAGACTTAGAAAACAAACTTGCTCCATAGACGCGGTCGCCATTTGCGCATAGTCTCATCAAATGCCGCAATTAATCAACGAAAAAAAAATGTCAGTCAACAAAAAATTATGATTATGAAAAATATCTTCGCAATAATAATTATAAAGCAACTAAAGCCAAAGAAATATCAATAAATTTGAATGCTACGCAAAATGCTTTCAACTGAATTGATGACGAATACAAAAATGGCTACACTATTTCACCTCAGACCAAGTTGAACATCATTAAAGGCAGCTAAAGCTCAAAGAACTTTTGATGATGATTTATGTATTTCTACAAATTTATTAAAATTAATTTTTATTTTTTTTTTTAGGCGCTTTACACGGTGTGTGTAAATAGTATTATAATTTTGTCGCAGAGTTTGTAACGCCTTATATAAAGAATATATATTTTGGATCAGCTCAACGTGGTCTATCGAACTAGCTTTGTCTGTGTGTCTGTCTGTCTGTCTGACCTCTATCTACGTGAGAATGAAAACTAGTTCCAAAGTTTTTAAGATACCGATCTGAAATTGGGTATGGAGACTTTGTATATTCCTATGCTGAACACAAGTCACATTGACCATATCATACCCATGCTTTTAGGTGTAGCACCATACCAACCCGCCGTCCACTTTTCGGTTTTTGTAAGAAAAATATTTTTATTACAGTCAATTTCAACTTAAAATTCGATATGGTGCCTTCTTATAGACGGAAACTACACATAAATGTACTAATGGGAGTGTCCCACCCTCTTTTAAGGCGAACCTCTTATAAACCCGCCGTCCACTTTTCGGTTTTTGTAAGAAAAATATTTTTATTTCAGTTTATATCTACTTGAAATTCGATATGGTGACTTCTTATGGATGGAAACTTCACATGGTTATTAATACGCATATCCCACTCACTTTAAAGAGTAGCTCTCACGCAAACGCAACGTCCACTTTTCAGATTTTGCTGGAAAAACTTGAACTTGAAAAAATATGAACTTGAAATTCGATATGGTGGTTTCTACTGAACGGAAGCTTCACATATAATTAATGGAGGTGACACGCCAATTTTTAGAAATAGCCGCCAGACAAACCAACCACCCACTTTTCGGTTCCTTCTAGTCAATATGAACTTGAAATTCGTTATGTTGACTTCTTATGGACGAAAACGTCACTTCGCATGTCCCACTCACTTTAAAGATTAGCTCTCACACAAACCCACCGTCCACTTTTCAGAACTTGCTTCAAAAACCTTATTAGAGTCAATATGAACTTGAAATTCGTTATGGTGACTTCTAATGGACGGAATCTTCACATAGTTATTAAAAGGCGTGTGCTGTCTACTTTTAGAGCTAGTCTCCAAAATTTTCTTCTTTTTCAAGCTAATCACCTTAAAACAGGATTGTAATGAAGGCGTCAAATTATCTCCAGATCATGAAAAGACTTAAATGTAATTTGTTAGAAGCTTGTGAAGAGTATTGAAGCTTCGGTTCCACTTTTGTTTTTTTTTTGTTTGTTTTTTTGAGATTGTTGTTGCTAGTTCTTTTATATGCTTCTGCGCTTTTGTTTAGAATTTATTGACCCCGTCAAATGTTATTTTTCCCATTTTTTTCCTCCATTTTGGTTGTTTTTGTTTTTGCTTTCTATTCTAAACTTTTTTTTTGTACACTTTTGTTCTTTTGCTTCTTGGCCAGCAAAGGTTCTAATGACTCCAGCGGCCATTGTTGGCTTAAATGTCTGCACGTATATTTATATTTATATTTATATCTGTATCTTTATCTGTATCTGGGTGTGTTTGTGTGTTTGTGTGTGCATCTGTGTGCTTTGCGGTTGAAAAGCCTTTTGCCTTTAATGCTTTAATTGTTATTTATAGAAAATGATAGTAAGTGTTGCAAAGCTAATGACTTCTATGCCTCGCTCGGTGCTTCTTTGCTTTGACTTGACTTTGTGCTATAATAGTTCACTTAGTTTTTTTTTTGAACATTTTTTACTTTTGCTATTCATTGTGTGGCTAAGATGATTTAAAGTTTGGTTTTCTTTTATAGATTTTGCTTTTAAGGTGCGAAGAATTTTGCTTTTACAACGATTCACTTTTTTTTTCTTCTTTTTTTTTGTTAATTTCAGCGCTGTGTATTTAAAAAAAAAAAAATAAAATTGTATATATTATTTTTTGGCATTTGCGCTTAGCTTCTCTTTTTTTGTTTTTGTCTTTGGTTATGGATGAGATCAGCCACCATAGTTATAATGACTGTTTACAAGTTCAAGGTTAGGGATTAGTTTTTGATGAATTGCTATTGTATAAGAGAAAAAGGGTTGCTGAAACAAATGAAAAAAAAATTTGACAAATTATGTAAAATCACTTTTAAGTCTTTTATTAGCAAACAAGCACAGTGTAATTAACAAATTTGTAAAATATTTGTAAAAGTTTTAATAATGAGTATTATTCTTTATAAAGCCCTTTCAGCTGAATTTCGTTTTGAAGTCTATGTAGCAAAATTAAACTTGACAACCATTACTATTTGATGTACTGTGTTCTTCAGTTTCCAGCACTGAGAGAAAGGGTTCGAGATACTTCTCCGTAAGTTTGAAGTTTTTAGAGTAATTGCAAATGTGTTTGGAATAAAGAAGCTAGAATTGTAATAGAGAAGCCGAATTTGTCTCTTAACAGGCCCGACTACGTTCATATATTGGGAGATATATGTTTTGGACACAGAAGCCTTTTCTCCTGATTTTCTCTTGTATTTGTGTACTGTAATATAACTCAGCAGTTTACCTAGTGAACTATCCATATGGTACTAGTTATATCACAAGTTATTATGGCTCTAGTGAATTTTCGGTCACAAAAGGCAAACAGAAACGTACTGACTTATTATAATACACTGTACGCAACATTGTATGAAACAGCAAATCTCAGAAACGACAGAGCTAGAGATATTTAGATTCTACTTAACCATACGCAGATTATGTTTATTAAATTAGGTGGATGCCACGCCCATGTATACACACTTTTTCTTTTTAATTAATGAACTAATTTTTTAAGTTTTTATATTAAATTTTTTATTTAAAAAACATTTTATTTAATAATATATTTTAAAGTTTCCGTAGGTAAAGTCTGCATTATCAAGGCTGCAGGATATTACGTAATCGTGCTTACACTTCTTTTTAGATATATGTTGAATTAATTGATCCGGCTCGAAGGACCACAATGTTAGCCTCAAACTTGCATAAGTTGCCACAGAGCGCGCTAGCTTTGCCAATCGCCTCGTCCTCCTATCTTCTCATTATTTTTAAAACTCGAGTTGAGTAAGTTCAAAAATTACTGCTTCTGCTGCAACCTCAATCATTGCAATTTTTCAGCCCAGTTTTTTTTTTTTTTTCAAAACGTTTGCGGTTTTTACATATTTAATTATTTGTAGCTTACTAATTGAACGCGCTCGTAGTGATTTATTTTTAATACGTGTACACATAGAATAAAACGGTATACATATTAATAATGCCAGTAGCGACAACTAAGTTTGTACAAATGAATAAAAGTGACAGAAGACAGTGCGAGCTAGTTTAGCTTACACTAGGAAAACTAAAGTTTTGACTGCTTGTTAAAAGCGAAAGTTTCCTGTAGCTCGGGTATGCTAACGCGGGACTAGTGAATTCTACGGTGGAGAGTTGCCAGTGCCTTTCTTATCCCCAGCAATACATTTTTCTGATAACCCGGTGCAACATTGCATTGCTTTATGCCAGCCACTAATCCACAGCCACAAGAAGCTAGATTCTTCAATTGGAAAAAGGCACCAGTGGCATGAATGACTTGTTACTTGGGAAATAAAAATTCTAGCAGTTTTACTGTGTAGTTATTTAATTCTTTATAAAACAAATTGAAAAACTGCTTTTAAAGTGCTTCCCATTATAGTTATTTCCACGTTTCACTCAAAATTCTATAATTTTAGGGAAATGTTCAGTAATTTTTATGAATTTCGTGGTACTGCAGCACTCGTATTCATAAAATTAATGTGTCGCTCCATGATCATGACCAAGCGGTGTGATTTCAAACAATTAAAAGAATATACACACGTTTTTTCTTATTGATAATTGTTTGCACGAGGTCTGTCACGAGATGCTTCCAACGAACTATCATAATCTGCTGTTTCGAGTTAGTTCCTTTAGCACCAAACCCATGTTATTTTTGATATTGCATAACAGATATTGCGCCTTTTGCACGGTTGACTGTGGGTTTTAATTTAATAAAATACCAAACAAAAAATCATTCTTTTAAAACTATATAAAATAAAATTAACGATGTCTAAAAAATCTCTTGAACACCGCTCAACTACAGCAAAATGGTTCTGGCGAAGTGACTAACCACCAGTGGTCGGTGAATTCACTAGTTAATAGGGTATCACTCACCATCAGACGCACAACAGTATAGTAATCAGATCTGTTAATATTCATGCTATTTAACTAAACACTTTTGAATGATGATTTTAACTTGTTTGTGAATGAGCTGAATGACTTGCACCATGTCCTGTGCTAGACATCAATGCAAATTTTTCAAGAGAAGTTGGAAAGCTGCATAATTTATCAATGTGTTGATGTAAACTAGAAACTGTTAGCTTGCAATTTAACGCAATTGCACTTCTTTATTTAGGACTATGTTACGGAGAAGGTCTACTTCAATGATCTGCACAATGTTTGACCAAATGTAATATAATTAAGCAATAAAATATGCAAAAGACATAAAAAAATTGTCAAAATTATCGCCTGCTGCAGCAAGACACACGGATATTATTTAGGAGATAAAACAAAAACCCAGGTTACTTTGGAATTATAAATATAAATTTGAGGTACAATGACTTCAACCCTAAGTAGACAGACGGTGGTATATAACTTAAAAGAAAGTTTGGTGGGCAGACGAATATGGGTAAATCGTTTTGCTAACGTCGATCTGATGAACCATTAAGAATAAAAACTTTTGTTCATGACAAAATGGTAAAATTTGAATGCAGTTTTATTGTTATTTTAATAACTATTCATTTCCAATACAAATTTCGAATTCAAGTTTTAGATATATCTATATAATTCGAATTTCAATGAATACTCTGATTCGCTGAGTATATAGTTCAGGGGCGGATACAGAACGCTCTCTTGGAACGGAGGACCTCTACTAAAAACAAAAAAACCTATTATTTTATGAAAATTAAGCGAACAAAAAAATGTATTTGTACTGAACAAAAATGCTGTTGGAGGGAGGGGGTAGGAGCATTCCCTAGTTCCCCTCACCCTCGGATCCCACAATGATGTAGTTTATACATGTGTCAAATGTCATTATTATAATTTCGAGACGCACTGCAAACTGTATATTTTATAAGGATCTTTTCTCAGCTAAATCTCGGGCTACACCTTAATATAGTGCTAGGATTCAGTTTTAGCTGCAACTTCTAGCTAATGCTTTGTATCTAAAGCGAATATGTAGGATGTGAGGATTCCTAGATGTTTTCTGCATAGCTGGAGTAGATTCTACCTCAGTTTTATTACCCTAAGGGTTTTGTTGTCTATGTTTTTTCCCCCAACAGAGTCCATGAAAGTTCTATTAAAAAAAAAAAAAATTTGAAGGAATTATGCTAACAAATATAGTGGCGCATTTTTCTTCCCCACTATGAGTAACTTTTCTTTTTCGAATCCTTATTAGTCTAGACAATTTATATTCATAATTAATTTAATATGCAAGGTTTTTGCTTTACAAATGCAACAATTTTTTTTTTTCTGTTGAATTTATTGCAATGGCTTGCAACTAAAGCAAAATGTACATTTCAGATACATTTGAAATGCAATCCGAACCGATCCAATCAGCAAGCAATTATATTCATTGCGCTGCATGATGCATCTTCCCACACTGCCTTACGCCCCGCGCTTCAATCAAACGCTTCAAACAAACGAAACTATGCTCTTAGCTAACAGGTATTCACACCGCGCACGAAAGTGCGAGAGCGGAAAGTGGCAAGTATCTACTATGTATCTTTCAGTTACATTCTAAACTTGTTAGAAGAATCATTCGGAAAAAAAAGTGAGAGAGCAAGAGAAAGAGCCCAACACACATCAGGTGAGTGCACAAACATTGTCAAGATCAATGCCGCTGCTCTCAACTTACACACACACACACTCACACATCAGGCCTTGAATACTATATAAAAAAAGAAAATGCTGTAATTTTACGCTCGTTTCGCATGCTCAATTTGTGAGCAGTGTTGCAGGTTAGTTAGAAGCGCTTAGAATGAAATGAAACGAGCCGACGACTCGTATCGAGCCGAACCGAACCGAACCGTGTCGCTGCCGAAGTAAGACTCAGAAGCGCGCTCAGCATTACACACACACACACACACACACTCTTTCACAGCGCTCCCTTTGGCAGCGGCTGAGTGATTTTCTTCGTTCATTCTATCTGGCCAGGTGTATAGGAAGTTGTCTTTGTATGTGTGTTAAATCAGAAGAACAGGGTTTGACTAAGAAGTTCAACAAATAATTCTAATTCAAAGGGAAGGCAATTTAAATTAATCAGACAGAAAATTTATAAATGTAATTTATTGTAATTTTCTAGATATGTATATTAAAATTTAACACGAAGATAATATTTATATAAGAATGCTGTAATCGTGAGTTCACGGTGATGCTAATAGAGCTAGATAATGTTGGTAAGCCAGCGCCATCTATTGGCCGTTATAGAATCAATTTATGCTGCTGATCAAGAATAACTTTACTTTATGGGATCTGCTTCTTTCTGAGTGTTACATACATTTGCACAAACGTCAGTGTTTAAAAATACCATTCAAGATGTTTCGAGTAGAGTGTGCAGGCAAGTGAAAATCTGGAGAGTAAGTTCAATGTAGACCAGAAATTGTTCAGTAGAATTTACTACTGATGCTTGTTACACTTCTTATTATTGTTATTCTTTTCATTAAGATTTTGAGTTTGTCACTTTCTACTATCGATACTTTTCTAAAACAAAATCTCTAAATCTAATCTCTCTCACCGCCACTGCTTTAGATTGATATAGTTCCTGTTTATTAGTCTCAGTATTAATCAACAGATTAAACATAACTTATTGTATATGGAAGTTTAACTCTGGAAGAAATTTTGTTCCAGAAGTAATATTAAGAGAATTCTAGAAATTGAGATTTTGGAAATATGGTACTACAGGATGCGGCAGCATAATTTCTTTTTTGAAAATGCGCACCATTCAGGCTGTAGGGATCGTAGTGTGGGAATAATACCAATCGACAGACGTGATTCCAAAGTTTCATTTTCTACCAGGTAAGTAAGCATCATGCGTTGGAACAGTGAAGAACGTACGTTTATAATCGGGGCCTACCTTTGTTGTTGGTTAATTTTTCAGCGATTAAGCGCATTTTCACTTGCATGGATGCGTTGACAAACAGATCATGCGCTACTAGGCTGACAGCAATCCCTGAGAATTGTATGAAAGGCCTTTGCATTTACCTAAAGACACAATGTGTTGTGAAATTTCCACAGCTGGGATTATTGAACCATGAATTTTTGAGAAAATGAGGTTACAGTGACAGTGAATTCAGACAGGTATGCGAACAAGTTGGAGGTTTAATTTTTTTTTTTTTTTTGACTTGATTAATTCGACTTAGGATTGGTACCAACTTTGGTACCAACAGGACGGAGGAACAGCTCACATTTCAAGAGCATCGATGGCTGTTTTGAAGAAAAACTTCCCGGAGCGCCACATCTAAATAAGAGGTGAATTGAAGTAGCCAGACTGGTCCCGTGTGATTTGTTTTTTTTTTTTTTTTGTAGGGTTTTCGAAATCCCGCGTTTATGTCAACCGCCAAAGGAAGCTACAATACCTGGTGGCCAACATATGGTCAGAAATTGCCAACATATCAGCATAGATAAAGGTCACGGTAAACGTCAGAAATGCTCTGTCTTCGGAGGTTGGTTGGTTTTACTCAATTCTCCGAAAATTTCTGACAGACAAAAGATTGTGTACCATTCAAAAATGACCGTTTTACTTTGTTCTAATGGCACCGTTGCTACATGACCAGTTTTTTCCGAATATAAAAAAAATTACAGGCGACCATTTGCTTCGATGTACTTCGTGTGCGAACAAATTTTGTAGGATTTGGCTAATCTTCAAATACAAATACAGTCGGTTGCTGTTTTCTTTACACAAATCGATACGTGCCTTTTTTTGGGTGATTGTCAAATTATGTGGTCGATTTTTTCTGGCATAACAACCTGCTTTGGACCTTCACGAAATTCGTAGTTCAGCAAAGTAAATCCGTGAGTCGAATCGTTATACCAGTGTTTCACAGTGCCAAAGGTTGGGGCTTAATCGCCAAAAGTAAAAGTAAGTTTATCGCTGTACTCTTGACTTGAAAATTTTCACGTGTTAATTTCGTAACACAAATAGTGCTTGTACATCAAAACTCTTTGCGTACGTTTATGGTAAAAAATGTTGAACTTTTCAATGAAAATGTCAGCGGGCACCAGCCAAGTTACAAGGCCACCGTCGTATATTGTCATTATTTCAGTCGGAAATTATTACCTAGGAAGAACTTCTTCCTTAACTCGTTTGACTAATTTCCAGTTTTATAATCTGTGTAACTTTTTGCATGTGAATCGCCTTTTAGAATCTTATGAGAAACTTAGTGTCTTATTATCGTTAGTTGAGCATGGACTATTCATTGTAAATCTATATCGATGGTAATCACTTTATTAAATATATGCCAACTTTAGTATCAGCCCCTGTATGTGTGTTATTAAACCACCAATACAAACAAAATATATAATGGTAAATGAAAGTTCTGAGCGCACACATACACACTCATTAATTTCACTGTCAAGCTCTGCTTTACGCTCTTGCGCTCAATATGTGTAAAGGAATCGAGCAAGAACTTCAGAACAACTGCAGAGATACGCTGCCAACGAGCAGATCAGAGCAGAGACACCTGAACAGATCTTCTGCTTCTATAGTTACCTTACTGTCTAACTGTATGCGTGCGTATCCGTGTGTGTGTGCATTTGTATGCGTGAAGAGAAAGAAGAGATCGACGACGACTCATCATATTGTATCTGTAGAAAGTCGGTGTGACTGAGCTGAGTGCGTTTGAATTTGTCTACGTGTGTGTGAGTGCGTATCTGTGTATTTTTCTATAGAGCGTTTCGTGTAATGTAAAATGAATTGAAAAAAAGTCTATCTGTCTGCTTTCAGAAGCCTCTAACGACGACAACAACAGCAACATCGACGACGACGTCGACGTTTTTGAACAGCAAAGGCATTGACGACATTGAAGTCGCGGTGCGGCTCATCCGTATTTCAGTTTCCCGTAAGCAACAAAACGATCGAGACATGGTTTCGTAAGCGTTACGTTTGCTCGCAGCAGAAAAGAACAGCAAAAAAAAAAAAAAAACAGAAAACTATCTTCTAACACACATTAGAGTCGCACAAAAAAAAAAAAAAACAAACAAGAAAAAGAAAAAAAATTTGTTAATAAACCTAAAACAATTTCGCTGTTGCATATCAAATCAATACAAAGTGCAGCAAAGTGTGGCAAAAGAATTTGCAAGATAAAACATAGAATTTGTGCAAAAGATACAAAAATTGCTCAAAAAGCAACAAGTGCAAAACTAATAAGAAAATAAGCTAAAGTATCTGCAATGTAATGAAACTAAATTCGGTGCAACTTGAAGCAAACAAATGTAATTTTAAGTGCATTATATATAAATATTTTAACTTAGTAAATATTTAGTGAATCGATAAGACTGCAAATTTATAAAAAATAAGTTAAAATAATATAATATAAAAAGTAGTAAAATATTCTAAAAAATAGTGAATTATAAATTTTAAGTTTAAGTTTAAACAAAAACAAAAGTGAGCACAAATCAAAAAATCAAAAATAAAAAGCTACAACAAAATCAATGGCGCTACTACAATTTGGATTATAATTGCTTTAAATAAACTTGGATTAACTATTTACCTAGAGCTACGCTAAAGCATTTACACACACACACACACATACACACATGGCATGCTTACATAATGGATTATTCTAGCTCGCTTTGGATATTACTAATTGCAAGAGGTAAGTTCTATAGAAACTAATAAGCGTTTATAATCGATTTGAATACATTGGGAAAATACAAATCTTTATAGCAGAATTTCAGTTAGTCATGCTAGCACAAATCAAGCACTTCAACTTACAAAATTACACGCAAATACATAGCAATTGTAAATATGTAGCTTAAAAGTTGTCTGCTCATCCTTTATTAAGCTGACTTTATGTAAATGAAGTTGTGCTTGAGAAAATTTCATTAAATATGAAAAACATAGAAAACATAGAATACTTGCAAACAAGGTAGGCGTGTTTATTACTATGTAGAAACACGTTTAATATGCATTTTAATGTGTTACAATAAACATAGAATACATGACACTGCATATATTTAATAGTTATTTAGCGCAATATATGCTATTCAAAATAAATAATGTTACAATAATGTTGATAATAAAAGAAATATAAACATAGCAAGTAGTAAGCATTAAATGTATTGTAGTTTAATTTCGCGTATGCTACTGCTTACTTCTAATTGTATTTTTGGCTTTAACATTAATAAAAACAAAAAAAAAACGTTACACAGTAATATACAATGTTTGCAGTTAAAAATTTTCTATTAAATTCACACATTTTTCGTTATGCGCATTTTGTTAGATTTAGCTGGAATTGACGCTAATACATTTTGTCGCGTTATTGCGCAAATTGCATGCTTAGCTATACTTTGCACGATTTCTACAACAATGTAATAGAGAAAGAATTTTCAATAAAATTACTAACGTTAAAAATTTATATTTATTTAAATAAATTTTATAATTACAGTACTTAGCATGCCTATATTTAATGTCTTAAATATATTAAACTAACACTAGTTAAAAATCTAGAAAACATAGAAAACATAGCATTTACTTTTTTCTAGCATTTTGTAATATTTCTGAACTGCGCATTTCAAATTTAAGTCTGACATAACTAACTGCGAATTTTGCAAACAGAAAAAAAAACATCGTATACATAGAAAACATAGAAAGCAGTAGAAAACAATGCATTTGCATATTAATAAAACAAATTATACGCTTAAACTCTAAATTATTGCCAGAAATTAGCTAGAAATCTGTAGATAGACAAAAAAAAAAGAAGAATAGAAATCAATTAAAACAACTACAATACAATCAACTAATACGATATACACATAATAACTTTATAGTCTTTTTTTTTTTTGTAACTGTGATTGCCAATAAATTCACACTTCTGAAACTGCGCTATGCATCATTAAGTAATCAATAAAATAATTATATATATATTTGTTTTTTTAATGTACAAACAAGCACATCAACTACACACAGCTAGATATACATACATAGACGTTCACTGCCATAACAAATAAAACAAATAATACTAAAAGTAGCTACATGACTGATTAATTCGTCTACGTCTAGCGCGCTTAATTTCCTAAACATTAAAGTTAAGTTGTAATTAGTTATATTTAAAGATGATGCCAAGCAACTTCTATAAAAGCAAATATACAAAAAATGAAGAAAAAATAAAAAATACAATACTAAATAAGTAGCTATACAAAAATTTCCATCTTAATTAGATAGTTCTATACTTTCTATCTTTCTTGCTTTCGTTCTTACTAACTACAAGACACACACATTCACACACAGCGTGTGCTAAGGCTTTGTATTATATAATAATATACAATACGCAGAAACTTGTTTTAGACAGTTTTAAAAGATTTACATTTGGTCGCATAAAAACTAAGTAGAAAAAATATTAAAAAAAAAAAAAAATAAAAAAAAATCAAAAGTGATTAATTACTGACAGCAGAAAAAATGGTATGAGCGCATAATAATCAAAATGCTGATATTAAGATTCAGTTTCACAAAAATACAACAATAAAATATTGCCAAAAAAAAAAAAAATAAAAAAATAAAAAAAATGCTTACTAATAAATACAAGCGTTAAACTTGGGCATATAACAACAAAGTTTCCCAAATTTTGTTTGCTGCCCTGTTGGAAAAATGGTGCTTTTAGGTAGCTACTGTTTTGCACATGCCAAAGTTCTAATCAACAGTTTTGTGTTTATTGTTGCATTCATACACTTTGGATTGTGTTTTATATGACAGCACATGAACAATTTGTGTATCATAATGTGCATTGTAACGCAAATGAAAATCAAAAGTTGAAATTATTATTGCAGCTTATTTTTTTGTATACTCCGTTAGAGTTAGTCTCATTTGAGCAATTTGTAGTTTTGAATAATCTAACTGCCGAATTTAACTTTCGTATTCTATTTTGTCTGCGCTCAATAGCAATTTATAAGAATATTTCAGTTTTCTTCTATGCATATAGTAGACCCCTTAGCTTTACAAAGCCAGCAAACTACTTTTGCAGCAGTTCTATGGAGTTATATTTAAGTTTTGTACAATTTACCAAGAACACATTGCTTATGTTTTGCACTATTTTGATGATTTTTAATATTCTATTGTTGTTGTAATATTCTATATGTTGTTTCAAAATTAGTTCAAATATTTGAGTAGTCTGAGCGTAAACTAATAAACTAATCTAATCTAATAATGATAACTGATTATAAGCAATTGATGGTTTAGTCAAGTCAATCATCCACTTCATTCGCAATCAAGATATTTGGCTTCATTTGAGACTCTTCTTAGAAATGCTTTTTGTTTGTCTTTTTCTTGATTCTTTGTATTTTCTTTAAAAGAAATTGGTATTCACATACTTATTTGTATAATCACAATGATACACACGACTAGCGCAAGTATAGGACCAAAAATACACCGTTCACACATTTGATCAAATGTGTGACGTTGTAATGTAATGCGTGGCCACACACCTTTCAAATTCATTTCGTCAAATCTGGATTTGAAATTTCCCGCTCAAATCACATAAGTACCATGCCTGTTCAGTACGAAAAAATAAAAATCACTTCGAGGAAGACGAAGCGATGTGACGAAAATCAAAACTTTTTTAATTTTCTTCACACACATTTGAACAAGCAATCAAATCACACAAATACATCTGTCGATGTTCCGTCACATCACAGGCATTTGATCAAATGTGTGAAGTTCTTTTTGGCCCTTAACAATCGTAAAAAGTTTACTAGCACGAAATGAAATTAGGGTCGACTCTAAAGTTACAGCTGGCTTCTAACTAAACTTAACTCTAACTTTTTTCTTTTGCTTGTTAGTAAGACTGAACATCTCACTAAGTATCATAATGGATTTTGTGTGATCTCTAACAAGGAGTAAGCCGGCGTAACATAAACTAAGATTGAAAATGTTGTATCTGTTGAGGGAAATAATAACATTATTGTAGCACTCAATTAACTTAAAAATATACAAATATATGACTGACGGTTTGCTTTGTTAAAACCAGCTGTGAATTGTAAGTTTTCATTTAAAGTGTTTTTAATACGCAATTAGTTTAATTATATGTTGCCTACTCAGTATTCACCGTTAGTTTTTTTTTTCACTACTAACTATATGCATTGTCTCTCTCTATCTCTCTCTCCCTCTCTACCTTCTTCAGAGTCCTCCGACGATTGAACTTGTTCGCAGCATTTTTAAACACTTTTTATAGCTGCTTTTTAAACTCAAAGCTATAACACAGTTTTATGTCAAATTTCCAACTGGGCATTTATAGATGTACACGTATAGATTCATTCACACATTAGAAAATATTATAGACAGCTACTAGAGGCAGCAAAATATTTATACAAAAAATATAAATAAATAAAATATAACACAGAAACCAGTTTTACAGACACACAACAACAATATAATATAGTATAACTAAAAAGAGCGAATAAAAATAAAACAAAAAATAGCAATAATTGCTATCGCTCTAACGACGACTACTACGTAAAGCTGAAAAACCTTGACTTTGACTTTAAATGACTCGAATGAGCGTGCGCGCGCGCGCTCTTCGCTCTTCGCTCTTCACTCAAAACAAAATAAAACAACAATAAAATATTTGTTGGTATATAAAAAGAGTAAAAATGAGTTAACAAAATGTGAGACAATGTGCTATATAGTGTATTTAAAATGCACGAAGAGGTGGGGGAGATGGGCGCGACGTAACCGGTTGCCGGGGGAGGCTCGCTCGTTTCAACCGCAATTTTCAAATGGCATTTTAAAGCAAGTGCAGCAATGATTTCCGTCGCTTTCCGACAAGCAGCTTAAATAGTGACAGCTGAAATAAAAAAATATAATAAAAAAAATTGCAAATAAAAATTGAAATCACAAATTCAATTTCAATATCAAGGTCGAGACATCAAATGGCGCAGTAGGAGCAGCCGCAGCAGCAGCCGCAGCCGCAGCTGTTTTTAGTGCTTAAATTTGGCGCTCGCATTTGAAATTCAAAATTGAGCTACTTTTTGTTTACTTTTATTTAAGCAATTTATTTTATTTCGTTTCATTTAAGTTTGTTTTTAACTAACTCGGATTATGTAAAAAAGTTCAATGACTTCACAAAAAAAGAAAAAAGAAAAAAGAAAAGAGAAGAGTTCAATGCAGTAGATACAAAAACAAACGAAAGACTTAGGCAACGAACTTGCAGCAAAGTTTTCGTTTTCATTTGAGTAAAAGAACACAGCATGCTGAAGCACTGTCTAAAGCGTAAGTGAGATAGACTATTGCGTGTGTATGTGTGTGTGTGTGTGTGTGTGTATGGCTGTGTAAAAGGAAAAGAGCTAAAGAGCTGAATGCGCAGAAAAAGTGAATCTGCTGCTAGGACAAAAGTACACAAAGCTCAAAAGCGCATAAAAGGCAAAGACCTTTAGACACGCATGCTGCATACTGCATGCTGTATGCAGCAAAGACGGAAATTGACTGCAGCGGCATTGAAACCAGTTCATGGCTCATGTCTTTCATCCTTCAGCAGCAGCAGCAACAACAGCAGCAGTAGTTGCTGCATTTACCTCATGGCTATTTGCTGCAACAGAAGCGGTCTCACTTGCTGCACTGTTTGGTTTATTCTTGTTGCTGCTTCTGCTGCTGCTGCTTCTGCTTCTGCTGCTGCAGAATCATTTGCCGTGAAAAGGGCGTTCAACTGTTGCATTTACTGCCACTGCCACGGCTACTTGCCACGTTTGGTTTCATTGCAGTTGAGTTGACCTGGCACTTGACTAAGCGCAATAGATACAATTCTATCTACATTGTAAAACGTTCTGATCGCCTCATGCTCTCTTTTGTTTCTTTTTTTTTTTTTTTTTTGGATTCTTTTTGTATTTTTTTCATGACGTTTTTCTAAGGCCATTGCGCTTTTGCTTTTATTTCCACTTTTAAGTTGGCTATATCTTTATATTAGACTGTACATTGTTGTTGTTGTTGTTGTTGTTGTTATTATACTTGCTTTATTTCAGCTTCATTGCAAGCAGAATCACTCTTACTCTCTTGTTGCAAGCGTTCTTATAACCATCATATATACAATATGTACAACACTTAAAGGTGCGTGTATGTCTTTCAGCAGGTTATTGACTTTGTCTTTGAGTTGATTTC
Organism: Leucophenga montana; assembly: GCA_035044765.1. Lineage (NCBI taxonomy): Eukaryota > Metazoa > Arthropoda > Insecta > Diptera > Drosophilidae > Leucophenga > Leucophenga montana. The sequence goes on from JAWNNQ010000410.1 coordinate 62,862, forward strand.
GTTTTCTTGGTTTTTTTTTTTGCTGCCATTTTTCCTGTTTTTTTTTTTTATAGAAATGTATAAATGCGCTTCTAAGTAGTATGTATACATGTATCTCATATGTTGGTCTTGATTTGTAATTAGAATTTCTTTGTAAGTATTAAAAAATTGTATTAAAATTGACTTTGACTTTGTTGCAAGTGCTTGAATTCTATAACTATAGATGCTTGTATGCAGCAGACAAGTGCATTGACTGTAAAATTTATGTATTTAAAAATAGACACTTATACTAAACTAGTTAAGTTATTTAATATCAAATTAAATGCATGCAGTGTCATTGCATTAAAATTCGAGTACTTACAGATTATGCTCTGCTGGACTGGTCAAATGATGAAAAAAATGATTACAGCTTAGTTATATGCAGATTTCTTTAATTGTTTCAGTATTTGATTTAAATGACAAACGAATTGCAATTTTTTGTTGTTCCTCACACATCTATTCGTACGTTCTCAGTTGCATAGTAGCATAGCTAGATGCAGACAATGAGCCGTTTTGGCGCCCAACGTGGGACCCGGTAAAACGCTCGAAGTTTCACTCTAATACTTTTCATAGCTAGCGTTATTTTATATTTTCTTCTCGCAATGCTTCTAGCAATGCTACTGCTCAGTTGTCTTCATTACTCACACTTTTTGTGCTCGGAAATAGTTAAACCAAATATAAATATACAAAAATGATCTAATTAATACTTTGCAAATTTTTTTTTTAGATTTCATATAAAAATAGTCTAATTAGTATAAAACTCATAGTTTTCATGATCAAATCGCATTATTTTAGCTAATCAGTTTTAGCTAATCAGTTTTAACTAATTAATTTACAATGCACATTTTAATTTACGTTTAAAAAAAGTTATTATTAAATCAAAAGGTATAAAAATCAATATCAATATATATAGGAATCATCTCTAAGGGCCTATTTATATTAAGAAAAATCGAATGCAATTATAAGATCTTTCAAATTACATAGTCTGAATATTCCTTAAACAAAATTTGCTATTCACCGAAAGTTGTAGATCTGTCAAATCAATAGAGTTGTCATAAATCTTGCTAATAAAATAAATCTCTCATTCATCTGAAAACCGTTCACTAATGATTTTGACCTATTAATTTCGTTTTCAAGGTTGATGCGTTGACAGTTTCTTTGCCAAAACCTAAGCGTAATCTGTTATTCCTATCTTAACTGTCCTATCTGTCATTATTTTTGCTGGTGTTACTGTAGATTTAGAACCAATAGTTGTGGAAGATGCTATTGTATGCATCTGAGAGCTCCAATTTTTTATGACTCTAGCGCATATATCATGCCGAATTTGAGCGATGGCACATGTTATGTTGAGTCTGACGTCTCACCGGTCGTTTGCGACTTAATGGCATAGAACTGCGACTTAAGGAAACTTCGCAAGAAAAGGCTAGCGGGCTCAACTCGTACGTCTTGTTTTATAATTTTTATAATTTATTAATAGTTTTTTTTTTCTCTTCTTTTATCATTTTTAACTGTTTTATTATTTGCATATGTTGTTTCACTTTGATTGAAATATCACAACAACACTTTGTAATTGAGCTATAGTTACAGGCGTGTTCGAAAATCACGGTTCTGATAATCAATTATTCGTATACGTTTGTTATATGAATGCAAACAGCTGTTGCGATAAAACTTCACTGTTTAGCCAATCACCGATACAGTTTTGCAAGTCGCTGTTTTAGCCAGCATGGATCATTGTGAGTGTTCTAATGTTTTGACAAATACACACTGTTCAAATTTTGCAAAAACCGCTGACAATAGTGAATAAATATGAAACGAAAACGTAGAGAGCTTCATTTCATAGAACTGATAAAGTATAACTATATGTGATAATATTATAAATGAATAAGTAACTCTGTTGGTCTCTTAAGTTTTAAAGCCTAAAGCGCTGTATTTTGGTATAGAGATAGATGGTATCTTGCAGAGGGATAATGGCTACTTTTTGTCGCGAATGCATAACTTGAAGGGTATGAAATAGAAGATAATGTATGCGGTAACAATGTTTACCCAAGTTAGTAATATAAAAATGCACCATATCTACGCTTTTGGTAAGAAATGAAGACCGTTTAAACGATGATGCGTTTTAAACTAATCAAGGTAAATTAGGAGAATTTTTTGTTTAAAGTACTTACCTACCTTTGTATACTACCTTTATATCTATTAGAAACCTTTAAAAACATATAAAGAACAGCGGAAAAGTAAAGCTCGCTTAATAGTGCCGCGAACAATGTCGCGGGTGCCAGCTAGTGTTTAATATGTGTAGGGTCTCCGACATAAAATATATTTTGAAAATTGAACAAACTTAATCTATGCTACCACATATTTTATATGCATTCTGAAATACATATGCAAGTAGCTAATTAGATGAAATAAATGTACTTATAAAGTACATTTTGCATGATATAATTGCTTGGTTTAGTTAAAATTTGAATCGTTTACTTTATATTATTGCAATTTTCTGCAGAAATATCTAAAAAACTTATTGCTAAGAACCTAACATTTTGAAATAATAAAAAAATATGTACGATATATTTATATATCCTACATAATTTTCAATAACTTTCTTAAACGTTTTATCCATTCAAACATTCTCTAATCAAAAAAGAGAAAAGAAATGTATTGTATGCCCTATAAATTTCTCCGCTACTGACAATTTCCAAAGATTTTGAGAGTGTATAAAACATTTTTCATAGCTTTATCAACATCTAAATAGATGAAGGCCTATTCAGGCTATGATATTTTTACATAAGTTTATCAGCTTTCAAGACTGAAACTGACAGCAAACTCAATGCAATCTAAAAAACACTGATAAACTTGCCTAAGTATTTTCATAATTCAAAAAAGCCTTCACAAATCCTTCAGCATATAAATGCAATATCAACTTCTCCCACACGTATAAAAAACGACCACACAAATTCCAAGAAACAAAAACAAACAAAAAAAAAAAAAAAGGCGCGCACGCATGCGTCAAAAGCGCACAACGCAAATTTGCCGCAAACGTTCAAATCAAGAGCGCAGAAAAATTACATAAAAAGGCATTCAAAAAAAAAAAAAAAGAGTTCAAAGTTTGAACTTCAAACCGGCTGCAAGAAACAAAAAAAAAAAAAAAAAAACGTTATTGCCAATAAGAAAATCGGAATAGAAAATATGTAGTGCGCTCTTAAAAAACAAACACAAAAACTCAAAAGCAGCACGCTCTTTGCTTAAAGAGAAAAAAGAGCGCGCAGCTGCTGCAACATTGTTGAGCGTGACTCAAAGAAAAACCGAGACAGACAAAAGAGACACTTAAAGACCAGGAAGAAAGTGTGCGCAAGAACAAACACAGCAACAACAACAACAACAACAACAACAAGTGGATTATGATGTTAAAGAAGAAGAAGAAACAGCGGCAACAAAAACTACAACAACAAAACAAGTTCGCCAGTTCATTGACCGACCTACTCAAGCGCGTTATAACCAAACTGAAGCACACCGACAGACAAACATACACACTCAGCTCAGGCAGACATGCAAGGCAGGTTGTGCGCATGTTGCTGGCTCGAAACATGGCCCAAAGAGAGAAAAAGTAACAAAGAGAGAGAGAGAGAGAGAGAGAGAGCGCTAATAAGTGAGAGACAGAAAAGTCGCATTGCGTTATGCGTTGTGTCAAAAAAAAAAAAAAAAAAAAATTATACTCGTAGTAATAGTTTTTTTTTTTTCATGTTAACAGCTGTTATAAATCAGTTTCCGTTTGTACATTTTTACATTGATTAACATTTGATGTGCTGCAATGCATGACGCAACATTGTGTTTTAAATGCATGCGAATGCATATGGCTAAAAACAGCATTTTTTTGATGCGTTCTAGCTGTTTTAAGCTGCAAATTGAGAGCGTTGGTTTTTGTTGTGCTGCTTTAATGCGCATTCTTATTATGCATTGTTGTTGTTGTTGTGCTGCAGCTAGCGACAGGTTCATTTGTTGCTGCTGTTGTTGTTGTTGTAGTTGTTGTTGTAGTTGTTGTTGTTGCATTTTGTCGCTTTTAACACTGTTTCTATTGTTGTTGTTGCTGTGGCTGTTAACATATTTTGTGCATTGACTGTGACATTGAGTAGATAATTATATATGCAGCTCTATGCATAGTATTTCTCTCTCGCTTTTACACACTCTGTTAAATGTATCGCATTACAGTATGCAGCATTTTTTTTTGTTTTTTTTTTTTTGTTTATATAAAATGTATCTTTTCTTTTTGTATCTTTTTGTGCTTTCTATGCTTTTAGCGTTTGTGCATTTAATGTTTAGGTTGTAGTTTTTATTCTATTCTATTTTATTTTATTTTCTTTTATATTTATTCTTTTTTAAAGCCGCGCCAATATTTTTACAATATGCCATATGCATACATAATTTGCTCATGCACATATGTATGTTAAATTGTTCTATGTCTTTGAAGAACCCTACAAACTAACGGGAGTTTTTTGTTTAATGTGTACATTTTCTATTGGAACGTGCAGTCTATGTTTAATGAGAGTATTGGAGCGCACAAATCTTGCTGGAGTTGTAGTTGAAATTAATTGTTCTTTTTTTTATAGGAAAAGACTAGAAAAATAATAATAAAAAAAAAAAAAAAAAAACAAATAACTAACAGTTTTATATACATAGGTACAAGGCAGTTATGCCATGAAAAAATAATAAAAGTTAATCAGAAAACTAAAGAAACTTTTTAATTTCATTATAAATATGTATGTATGGATAATATGTGTACTCATCCAATTGTTTTTCCGACAAATTATATTAAATACCAGCTGATACCCGCGACGTTGAACGCAGCCCTCCCCTTCCTCTGCCACTTCTTCCCCCTTCCCCACATTCCACATGCTTCTTATTGAAAAAAAAAAGAAATGGAAGGAAATATTAAAAAATCCAATCTTTTTTATCTGTTTTTCTGTTTATCCAATCGCCACGAAACTACACAGGATCACCAACGGTACTATTTTGAATATTGCCACAAAATTTGATCAAAATAGGTTGAGTGGTTTCGGAGTCTATAGGGAATATACGTACATACTTCCATTTTTATATAAATAGATTAAAACAGTTTAATTCACAAATACATATAAACAAACTAATCGTATTCTAAAATAGAATCTACTCTTTTAGTAATACATAAATTTATTAAAATCTAATTTTCAAGTGTCAAAAAATTGCCAAACGTTTCGTTGAATTTGACAATGATTTGTTTCATTAGCCTGCCATGCTTGTTTGGCATGATATTAGTGCTAGATGGCTAGATGAATGACATATTGTTTACATTTTTCTTATTGCATATGAACGGAGAGCTGACTAAATAGAAATAATAATAATACACCATGTAGTTAAACTCAAATTAAACTAGTTTCTTCTTTTTGAATGCCTTCACGCAACTTATTTTTTTTTTAAAGTAATATATTGGAAAATCAATTGCATGACTGTGCCTAAGAAATCTGCAATTCTAAAGCAAGAAACTAAAATTGGTCGAAAAATGACCGCCGGCGCTGACCGCAATTATTATTTCTTTACTAAAGCGCATAATTTGAGCTAATAATTGGCACATTTATTTGCTTAGTGTGAATATTTAGAGTGAATATTTGTGCACACAGTTCGGTATTGCCGTTTTTTGCTGCTTCTGCGTTTCTTCGTATTTATTGAGTGAGAATAGTTATTTCAAATATGTGCCTTCAACATTTTTGTTGGAAATCTATACAACAATACCTTTCCAATCTGTTTTTTTCAACACGTTTGTATATACATATACTACTTGTATATAGGCACAGATATTCATTTATTAGAAGTGATGTGTGCAAATGAAGAAAATTGGTTGCAGAAATAGAAAAATTAATTAAAATTAGAAGTTCCATGTGCTATAAATGTTTCATTACTTAGTTAGTAATGAAACAAAGCAAGACAATTGAAATCCTTATAAATTCTTGGTTCAAACGGGCTTATTAGTTCCTAGATCAAACATTTCTTGATAATGTGCAGATTATGATGAAGTTCTATGCTCATTTTTAGGCAGGACTAATGCAGTTTTACAAACATACTACAAATATTTTGCAACAGAAGTGAAATTTTGAAAAGCACATCCTTCAAATTGGCAAAGAATTGAACGACATTGAAATTTTTAACACACTTCAACGATTTCTACTCAAGTGCACTGATGTTCTTATAGTTATATTTGAATGGCGTTAAACTAAACCATGCTTTAAGCGACTGGAACAAGTTTTTTTGTTTGGTTTTTCAAAAGTACGAGTATACTCTATAATCCATTAATCTAACTAATCTAACAAATATATTTGGTACAATGAAAAATAACGCTACAAGGGCAGTAAAAAGGTGTTGACTAGTGCTTTCGTTTGATACACTTCACAAATTCAAAAATGCATGCATTTAGTATAAAAAAACATAGTATTGTCACAAGCATTACAATCAAGTGGATTCCTAATGTCAAACGCCAGCGAGACAGCGAAACATAGTATTCGCACATTACCAGGCTGCACAATTTAAGTGACTTTCCCTAAATCATTAATATTAATACTAATTGACTAATCTATGCATTTTTTATTATTGTAAATTGGCAAAAAGTTAAACGCAATACTTGTTTTACTTTAATAATCTGATCAGTATGAAAATAGTAATTCCAATTAGGGTGCTCACACCTACTTATGACACCTTTTATGTCATTATGTCATTAGTTACAATCTCTTAAGATGCGATCGTTCAATTAACTGTCACTTTTAATATAAATTTATTATGTTTTTAAGTGTTTTAATTAATTAATATAACTTGTCGAACTACAGCTTTAGTTCCGATTCCATTGTTTCAACCTAAAAAATACCAAACTGAATATGTTCGCTTGACGATTTTAGCTCAAATTTGCAAGCTGTTAATGAAAGAGTTGTGAATACCCCCAATTGTTTAACTAAATAACATTGATATTAATAAATACATTATTGAAAATGTCAAAATATCGAAGTATCTATAAAATTTAAGAATAAAAAGTATCTATTCTTTATAGTTTTTGTTGTAGACAATTTGCATAACTGCAATTGCTGCATTTAACATTTCCGGTTCAACTCTAGTTCATTGTCAATAACCCGTTGAGCAAACAGAGCATCAAGAACAAGAACAAGAACAAGAACAAGAACAAAAACCACAACCCTTTACTTGCCCTTATGCATTTGACATATTCTACATTAAATGCTCATTTTTACAAAATCGCTCTCGCTCAATGGCAGTCAACATAAAATATGCATAAAATAAATGCAACTTTTCTTTTTGCAGTTTTTGTTTTTAGACTGTGCAGCAGCACATGCGCAAAGCTTTTGCAGCGAGAAAAATAATACTGCATGCCAACTACACTGTGCGAAATTTGAGGATATTTGAGCACTGTATTGTATGTACTAAACAGATACTTTTGATATATATATATATATAAATATATATAATAAAAACATTTCAAAATAACACTTATAAAATAAAACCAAACAAATTGCTGCATACTTTTTGGCAAATCAATAGAAAGTCCTTGCCTGCCTTCGCTTACTATAATAAAAAAAAAAAAAAACAATAGCAACTTTTCGGCATGCTTGTGAAATTGAAATTGCAGATACATAAAGTAAAAAAGAGCTCATACCCTTCAAATGCATTTCACTACGTCATGCAGTGAAGCGGCGCAGTGCAGCTTTTGCAGCAGTAACTCATGCCATGCTATGCTGTCTGTCCGTCTGTCTGTTTGCTGCTTACTATACATGTCTGCAAGTCTGTTTCACTGTACTTTTGCTGCTTTACTGTCAGCGCTGCGGCTGCGGCTGCTGCTGCTGCTTCTGTTGCTGCTGCGACGTCGTTTGACTGCAGCAACTTTTGCTGCTGTACTTTCGCCGCACGAACTTTAGTCCTATCTCGGGATGTTAGCACGTAAGGCAGGTCATGTCGTTGACAGCAGCAGCAGCAACAGCAATAGTTATAGCAGCTGGAGACATTTTTTGCTATAGAAATTTTTATATTTTATTCAACAAAAGCAAATTAAAATCGAATTAATTATTAATAATAATATGTGCCCGAAAAAGAATGCATAGAATTAAGTGTAAAATATAAAATTTTTATATATTTGTAAACAGTGTGTATTAATTAAGTGTATATATATATAAAAAAAAAATCGTACACCGTACGTAACTGAGATACCCAAACAATGTGTTCATACGGTAGCTTAAACTTATATTTCTATTATCCGCTGTATTTTCGCGATATTTTTGCGATAATCAGTTTCTTTAAATCACGTTTAAAATGCAATATATGCGATACTTGATTAAATTAATTAATAATTGATAATAAAAAATAAGTTGTAACTAGTGCGAAATGAGAAAATGAGACTGAATTAATTTAAACTATAAGTTCAACTGCAAAGAACCAATAAGAACAGGCAAATCAGCAGCATTTAATGCAGGTAATTATGTGAAAATTCTTTATTAATTTGTATTAAACAACACAAATAATGGAAATAAGCCTATTTTCTATTAAGAAAATACAATAATAGCAAAAATATAAAACCATTGCATACTTCAAGGCACTTAAGCTTATGAATTATTGTGAATAACAACATTTTCTATAAGCGAAAGAGCAAAAAAAAAAGAAAAAAATCCCTTGCCTAATTCAAGGCGCATAATTTCTATAAAGAAAATAGTAGTAAAAAACCATTGCCTATCCTACGGCGAACTGGCTTGTCATACGAATATAAAAGTTTAATGCTACAAAACATCGATGAAAACGACTACAAGGACTACGCTACGTTCGACGCTCGACAACGAGTTCAATAACCTTCGAAAAAGCTGGCAACCTCAACATGAGCTTCATGTTCATATTGCTGCTGGCGTCTGCTTAGCCAGACACAAACAGGCGATGGCTATGGCGATGGCGATGGCGACTTCGCTTGCCAAAGAGCAAGAGGCGTAGAACAGTTGTAGAAGGCAGACGCCAGTACGCCTCGTTACATGCTATTTCATTTGCACTACAGCATGCAACTTGCAATAGCAGCAACAGCAGCAACAGCAGCAGCACGCATGACTACCAACAACAATTGCTGCTGCTGCTGCTGCTGCTGCTGATGATGACTGCCGACAACGACCGAGACTCCTTTTGAATGGGTGGAAAAAATTAAAAGTGAAACTTTGCGCGCCTGGGCCAACGCCATACACAGACATGCTTTTCTACTGTGCAGATGTACGACTATAAACGACCGTATGAATGCAAGGTCCTTGCCCGCGGTTGCAGCGCTGCTAACTGCTAAATGCTAACTGCAACGCAAACGTATAGCTTTGCTTTTGAATACAAAGTGTATACACATACCACTGTCAAGACCAAACCCAAGCTCAGCTGAGTTGAGTTGAGCATATGCGCAAGTGCAAGTGAGATAGCATACGCTTTGCAGGACCTTGCCTCGCAGTGCTGCAATATGCAAGCGTTGTTGTTGTCGTTGTTGTTGTTTTTGTTTTTTCTGCTATTTATGTATGCGCTTTCAATTAAGCTTCGTGTTGTCTGCTGCTGCTGCTGCTGCTGCTGTTGTTGTTGTTGTTGTTGTTTTTTATTGTCGTTGTTGTTGTCGTTGTTGCAAAAGTCCTGTTTCGCTTTCCGTATTGGGTGTGTATACTAACAAGTAAGACTTTGCTGGCAAAAGCCGACGACCGTACGTGTCAGAGTTCATTGAACGGGCGCGCGCCTCTGCGATTTATGTATGAAAAGCGAAAAGGATAATGAGCAGCAGCAGCAGCAGCACTAGCAGCCTGTGCACTACGGTTCGTTCGCTTACTGTCTGCTAGCATTGCTGCTATTGTGATTTAAGTTGTGTTTTGTTTTTTTTTACTTCAACATTTTTTTTTCTACTTCTTCCACTTTTAGTACGGATTTCTATGTCTGTCTGTATGTCTGTCTGTCTGTCTGTGCGTCCGTCCATTTATGTCTGCTTCAGTTGGGTGCGCTGTCATCGTCGCCGCTGCTGAAAAAGTTCATTCGCCTTTACTTTTGTCTGGCGCGTACTTTGACTCGTCCTTTTTGGGGGCTGTTTTTGTGCAAATTTATTTTTCCTTTATTTGGTTGTATTTTTTTTTTTTTTTTTTTTTTGTACAATTTGTCGTAGGTCGTGTCTGGCATTTTCTAAATGTTGTCAAGGTAATCTACTCCACCCATGTCAATTGAGGTAGGCATATGTCTGAGCTGTTCATGTTATTATACGCCTATAAGTATGCTTTTTGCATTGTGCAAAATTGATTTTGTTTCCCCATTTTGACGGTACAGTAGACAATAATTTTGGTACAATAAATATGAAATTATGATTTTGTATATGAGTTTGTTTAGCGAGTTGCTATAATTTTTATAGCAAGTTTTTTTTTTAGCTTAAATATACATAAATGCTGTGAAGTATATGAAATTTTGCATCATTAGTTGTCTGAAAGCTAGCATATATACAGACAAAGGTACATAATTAAGTTGTATGCTATAATAGTTTAGAAGCACTTTATTCTAAAAAGCTTACTAATTTACATATTTAACGCTTTAGTTTTCATTTAAATATATATTTCTATTTATTTATAAACTAAATATTAAAGCAGAAGTTATGTTTTAAGACTTGCTATAATTTTTATAGCAACTTTTTTAACTGTTCTAAGAAAAATTTAAATTTTTTTTTATTGCTACTTGTACTATTTACGAATAAGTGTGCATGTATGTGAAGCGTCTTTTCTTGCTATAATTTTTTATAGCAACTTAAGCTTTAGCAGACATGCATGTGATTTTTAAGAAAATAACTAAAATCTGTAACATAGTAGACAAGTTTTTAAAAAATATTGCTCATTTATAACAAATTAATGAAAAATGTGTTTGAAATTTATAGCAACTTGCATATGTTTTAATACGAGGGAAAAACTTGGCTTAAGAAATAGTTGGTAGTAGTTAAATATAAATAGTAAATAAGTAAAAATATAAGTTAGTTGTAGAGGTAAATCTTATATTTAAATACAGAAATTATTCAATTCAGCTACACATACATATGTGCTATAATACAGGGTGTCTCAAAAGAAAGTTCACATTTAAAATATCGATAAAGATGAAAGTAGGTAGTTTATCGAAAAAAATTTTATTACATATTAAAATACACACTTTGGGAATTTATTGCTGAAAAATGATATTGTCCAAATGTAAACCGTTGCGTTCACGGCATTCATTTAATCGAGCACTAAAATTTCCTATGACGGCTCGGCAGGTATTCTCCGTGATGGCGGCCATTTCGTGACGGATATTTCCTTTTAATTGTGCCAGGGAGGTCGTTTTGTTGCCGAAAACTTTAGATTTGACGTAATCCCATAGGAAAAAGTTCATAGGGGTTAAATCGGGACTTCGTGGAGGTCAATTTATGTCACCTCTCCTGAAGATCAATTTGCCAGGAAAAATTTCATGGACGTGTGTGAAATTACTAAAAATGCGGAACAATGATGATCTATGCACGTTTAAAGCAACAGCTCGCTTCCGAATCGAAAGGTCCGGCTTGTCACGAACAGACTGAGTAACACTGTCTACGTTTTCGAACGTTCTCGAAGACTTTGGACGTCCGGATTTTGAAACGCTCCGTAGCGACTAAATTCCCAAAAGCCAGGCTACCGATTGACATGCTCCCCGCGCCCTTCGGAATAGTTGCGCTCACACACTCAGCAAATCAAATGTGAACTTTCTTTTGAGACACCCTGTATAATATACTATAAACAATATTTATGACTTGCTACAATTTTTATAGCAACTATTGTTATTGCAAAAATTAAGAAAGAACAGTTATTTTTAGCGTGTTTGAGAACAAACAATTTGGTATTGATTTGTATATAGTACATATGTGCTTAACGATGTTGACCTTTTATATTATGCGCCTCATAATGGCAAAAAAAAGCAGTAATTTATTATTAGAAACGGCTTTATTATTTTTAAAAATACTATCGATGAAGATCAGAAAACACTTTTGTAAGCGTTTCGATCAAATTTTGAAGCACTTTTACCACTCAGAATTGTGTAACCCATGTTAGATTTGGCTCGTCTTGAAACATTCATACAGTCCACTGAGGTCTTGTTTTGTACTAATATACAATACATAAAACCATTATTTGTTATATGTTACGATGTCATAGATGTGCTTTGAACTAACGAGACTATATTTCTTCAAAATTTCTGGGTGATTGACAAATTAGGTGACATCCAACGCGATCAAATCTTCTTTCGCGGTCAAATGTTCATGTAATATCGAATGAATGCTGATCCAACAAATGCCCTAGGATACCACAATCTATCTTGTCTGTTCACGCACAACATCGATATTTTCAGCTATTTTTGGACGACAGCGTTTTTGATTGCTGATGATTCATCACCAAAAAACCGAAGCATGTAGATTGATGCACGCTTATTGAGATAATCTACGCCGAAAGTTGTAGTAGTAAATCATTACACGAAAATTTAGACGAGTTAATTCCGATATGAATTTTTCAAGTCACTGTAAACAACACAATTAGTGCTGGTACATCAAAAGGTGCTGTATACGTTTATGCTAGAAAATGTCAAACTTTCCAATAGAAATGTCAGCTTGCAGCTAAGAAAACTTAGGGTTGCCAAGCAGCACAATATGAAGTAAAACGCTGTATTGCGCATAGTTTATTGTTCTTTTATGATGCACACTTTCTACTACATTGCTCAAATGAGTTTGTGCGGTATGCTGAGATTTGGCTCTTGAAATCTTTCAAGAGCTTAAAACTGCTAATTAGCAACTAGTCTAAGCATCTATATTAAATATTTAACATACAGTAATATATTTCGGTTGTGCACAAGCATATATGCCAGCTATAATCGAAGCAACTAAATTCAGACAAGGCCTATTATGCCAATTAATCAGTTGTAAACTGTTTACAACTTAAACAACTAGACTACTTTGCTATGCAATAACTGCTAAAGAATTCTAGATGAATTACCTGCGACATAATAATAAAACATTAAAAACTTTTCATATATATTTATATTGCTAGCAACGTCTAATTAATTCGTTTATAGAATGATGCATACAGTAATAAACTATTTAAATTGTAACTAACACTTTATAATTAGTTCAACATCATTTGCCACGCGTTTCTAGACTTGCTATAATTTTTTTATAGCAACACAATTTTGTTTGTAGCAGTGCATACTTTACGATATTTTACAATTCTAAACATTTTTCTATGGCTAATAAGCTATATGCATATTTTATATTTATTGTACAACCAAAACTAATTACTTGCCTATACATTTATACGAGTCTAATGCTATAAAAAACGTTTTTTTCTATATACAAATCTTTATAAAATGGCAAAAAACTTTCACTGCGCAATAACGCGAAACTACGCTATAGCTTTTGCTTTTTTATATGCTGATAAACAGCCATAGCTACATATAGACGCCCTTTTCAAATATATATACATATATATATATATATATATATATATATATATATACTTACTGATAAGAAAATGCAATTAAACTGCAACTGATAAGCGCACACTATAAATTTGCACATAATAATACGTGGAATCTAGATTCTAGTAATACCCAACAATGCATTCGCTTTATTCGACCTACGGCAAAACAAACAAAATAAAAAAGAAACTATATTTCAATGGAAATAATTTGAAGCCTCAACTCAAGGGCACCTGGAAAACATAGTACACCTATCTACCTACCTAAATATATTGAACGCGTATACAATTTCAATTGCAAATCTGTAGAAAAGGCTACACAAACGACGACGTCGATGACAATTTGAAACAATACACTTTCGCTTTTAATATTCAAAATAGTATAAAAAAACAAAAACAAAAAAAAAAAACAACTAAAGCAAAAAAAAAATGTGTGTTTTTTATTGGTTGAAACATACGTACAAAACGCAATCAAGCATTTGGAAACCGAAGAAATGTGTCTGTTTCGTTAATTAATATAAATTAGCATATTACATGGAGGCAGACGTCGTCGCCGCATTGAGGCGCTAGTGGGTGTTTTTCAGTAATAAAAGTGCTGCTGAGATGCAACGAGACGAACTTATATAGTATACATGCACATTAGATACACGAGCAGCAGCGCTGCAATGCAATGCGCTCTCACAAAAAAAAAAAAAAAAAAAACAAAGCAAAATAATGTATCTCAACTGCCCCACTGTAAACGTTTTTGGTCTATAGATGCAGATACAAATGTATCTCTCATCATTTACATGTTGCTCATAGCGCATGCGCTTCAAATACAAATACAAATAGCAATAACAACAGCAACAGCAACAACAACAATAACAAACAACAAACTGCATTTGAAATTTCAAGGTTAAAGTGCAACGAAACCGCAATTGTACTTTTTCCGTATAGACACAGTAACACCCTTCCCCACCCGCATCAAATAAGAGACACGAAGTAATTTACACAGATACATATACTCTCACACACACGCACAGACACACGCACACACACACACACACACACACTCATGTACAGACAGTCTGTATAGCGCAGAAAGCAGTTGGTAGTGCAGCAATTTAGGGTCGAGAGTTAACGTCTAACTTGTGTGTTTAGTTAATAGCTTGACTAAACGCAAACTGCTGTGAAAATCTAATTGGAAAAAAATAGCATGCAACGAAGTTTTTATACGCTATATGAAGTAATGGGCATAAAAAACGTACAAAGTTCTTTTTTATAGGGCTTAGACAAGACTAGTCTAAACTAAACTAAACTAAACTAAACTGAACTAATCAACTTATTAATTGTGATTAAATGAGTTCAGTTATTTTCGAAGTTAGTTTGTTTTCTTATATTACAATAATAAAAAGAATTAAACCAGAATATTTTTAAGCATGAGTTATAGTGTGTTTCCATTGGGCAGATTCTCATTATTTGCCATTTTCATTGTTGATTATCATTAACATGTGAGTGGCAAAATGACAATCACTATATTTAAATCTAACAGCTGTTTGTAGTGTTGATAATAAATATTATATGATATTGATATTGATATTGATATTGTATTTTGTTGAGCAATTTTTGAACGTTATAAAGCACAAAATTTAATAGAACATTTTGGAGCGATTTCTGTTCATATAAGTCGATTAATAACACACCATAGACTAGTGCAGTTCTAAAAGAAAATGCTCAAATACAGAAAAACCTTATATAAAAACAAATATAGAGAACCTTCATATAAAACAAGTAAGAATGCTGCAGATGTGCTTGTGCGACAATTAAATATGCTATATCGATAACTGATTGTAGTGGGCCATGTAAAAACTAGTATTGCCCAAAATTAAAAAAGTATCGATATTGATAATATCGCGAAATTGAATTTATCGATATTGATATTCGATATATCGATATTGCACTAAAAAACAAATTTATGCTTTGAACATTTTTTAAAACAGTTTACTAATGCCTTGTACAGCTGAATAGCAACAGTTTTATATAAAAAAAAAAAAACAAGAAAAAAAGTTGCAGTCGAGTGTGTTCGACTGCGCTAAATTGTACCTCTAAGTATACGTAGTACACGCACATTTATATACATGTGAATCGTCCGTTTATTGATATTTGTTGCAATAAAATGGTTATTCATTTAGCTTAAAAGTGTGCGTGGCATACCGACTAGGGCAGCCTGTACGAATTAAGGCCTCAGCGAGTCTAGTCTCTTTACTGGGTTATAGAAAGATTCGATGAAAAGTGTAGAACTTTTCCCGTCTTCAAAGATATACAGTAAAACATATACACGTTCACGTCTAAATAGACTTGCCCAAGGTGGATATACTATCTATACCTATTCCACTGTGGTGACTTTCTTAAACGCTTTGAACGTGCAACAAAAAACTAAGTGATCAATCCGCAACAAATGAAAAAGACTAAGACAAAAGATAAATATGAAATGAAAAAGAGCGCAGCTGTGCGGAATACGTCACTTTTAGTATAAATTCACCATTGACTTGCCTTGTAGAGCTGATCAAAAATATATAAATGCTTTATTTGAGCCGTTTATATTGAAAGTGGCATAAACAATTTTCAAAAAAATCGAGGTAATGGTAAAAATCAAGTTAAGTAATGGTTAATGTTTATACGAAATTATTTATACTGAGAAAAATATCAGTATACTGAGGTAACAAATACAAGTAAATCTTCTCGAAAGTTAGCATCCATATTTTTAAACGTTTTAAAACGCCAACCCTTAAATATATCGACTTAAAAAATAAATTGACTTATGCCACTTTCAAAATAAACGGCTCATTCGAAATTTATAATTCCTCATATGGTGAAATTATATATATATGAACAAATGGTAAAAAGGCAAACACAGATGACATGTTTCAAAGCGATGGCTTTTGAAATAGACATATATTTTAAAAAAGAATAAAAAAACCGTCGCAGGATCGGTGTGCCTGGCATTTAAAAAATTATAAACTTGATTTGCGTATGTTTCTTGATTTGTTGTAGCCGGCTGTGCAATAGACAGCTCAGCTAAATTTTAAACCAACATTGAAATACTCGATTTGTTGTTTCATACCATCAGACAGCAGTACATGACTATATTGGCTTGACCTCTGCTGCATATCAAGCATATATTTACTTTATGTGAACTCATGTTTCTTTGAATACAAGGTTTAAAAATGCTGAAGAACGAAAATAGTTAAACTCAGCAATTTTTTGTTATATGATGTTTTGCGTGTCAGTACTCTTGTACGTTTTATCAAAACTTCTTGGGAGAGTTGAAAGATTTGTCAACAAAACAGGACAACATGGTTTAGTTGTTGGTAAGCTAAGGGTCATTTCCGAAGTAATTTGCTGCGTAGAATCCGTTGAATCCGGGGTCAGAATTGGCCCATCACGTCAGAATTTTGAGATATTTGAGCTTAAGTACCCGAAAAACTGCGGTTTTCCTACTTGTACTGGGTGCAAACAATTTTTATGCTCTGTCTCTACAGTTACATCATTTAGTACTACTCTTACACTTTAATTTAAGAGTTCAAGAGATTAATTACGACTTTGTTTTTTTTTTTTTTGTCAAAGTTATGACTATTCGAAGTTACGAAATATATATCCCTTCGGCGTCATTAGCATTAGCTCAAAATTCTGACCCGGATTCGGATTCTAAGTAATTTACTTCGGAATTGACCCTCAGCTTTGCAACAACTGACATGACGCCGGTATTTGTAGACCTGTGCAAATCGTTTAACATGCAGTTTAGTGACGTTTCAAACTCTTCGGTTGTATAGAACTTCCAACTAGGTTGATTCGGGACTGTTACATTTCCGACAAAAAGCTTTTACTTCTGCAGAGAAGCTGAAATTTTGCTCCCAACGATATATATATATCTTTGTTAGCCTTAACAACGCACGCCGGGTACCAAAAAAGCAAAAGATTTTTGTATAAAACTTTTTTTTGTAGGTTTCTACGTTAAACCTTTTCTTTTCCGATGCAAAAAATGTGCAAGATTTCTCGCTTTCACTCAGTTGACATACTACCTGCCTTTTAATTTACTACAAGCTTTCATAAAGTGTATATTAAATGTCGTCCTTGACGCATGGCTATCATTTTCTCAGCTACAACTATTTTATTGTTTAATTATTTCTACTCACTTTTTTTTACATACTTTTTCACATAATGCTCAGTTTCACTAGTTAGATAATAATAATAACATCATATTTTTTTGTTTTTTGTTCCTACTACTTTATAGTATATTCACACAATTTGCAAAATGAAAATGCGGATGAGTTATATTTGCACATACAGATGCAGATGCAGATACAAATACAGAGATACAAATAGACAATCTATGCACATAGTTATTTACATGTCGAGACTTCAAGGTTATGATGTGTGCTTCAAAAGCTTTTCAAATTAATATTTAATCAGCTGCATATTGTTGCTGCTTTTGCTGTTTTAGTTTAAGTATCTATGTATCTGACGCTGACTGTAAAAATGTATCTACCAGTCTGTCTGTCTGCCTGTCTGTATCTTTACATAAATATTTGTACAATATATAGTTGCGCATTGCATTTCCGGGTTGCGCTATAGATATGCACAATATATGTATGTAGTATTCTATTCTTTTTTCTATTTTTTTGCACTTCGATGTTGCTGCTACTTTTATTTTCGATTTATTTTTGTAAACGTTAAATTTTCAAATGCAAAAAAAAAAACAAAACAAACTGAAATGAAATGAAAATAAGAAGAAAAGCTGAACATAATTTGCTGCAGCGTAATGCGTGCCAAATGCGAAATAAAAACTTTTGCACAAATAAAATTTGGATTCGTTTGTTCATAAGTTTTGTAAATAAAATTGATAGACGTTTTTGTGTGTGAATGAAAACTGCACTTTTCTGGTTTATAGCTGAAAAATTATTTTAATAATTACATCACAACGCGCCGCTGAGAGATGTTATTGCAGAACGTTTGAGTAAAATGAGGCAGCTAAATTTATGTATATCGCAGAAAATCTGGCTATGTACAGTTTATTATTTGTTTGAAGAGTTGATAAGATAGTTTAGCAAAGAGAAACAGTTTTTTCTTAATGTTTATAGCAACTATTTGAAACATTTTTGTGCAAGAAATTTAGTTTATTTATTGAATTTACTTATCTTAACAGGCAATGTAGATAATTTGGAAGCTTTAAAGCTGTCAAACAAGTTACCATAATTTTTATAGCAAATTTGTGTGAAGTGTTTTTGTGCATATGGCATGTTTTAAATTAACTAATAAGCATATTTACAATACTACAAAACAGCAAAAGGCTGTAACTAAACATTTAGCATAATTTTTATAGCAACTTTGTTGTTTTTTTATTCATTTATAAACAGTTTAGGTGCAATGTAAAGCTACAACTAAACTGCAACTATATATTGAAGATTATAGCTGCATGACCTTAAGCTGATGTGTTTGATGTTGAACTTATGCTACAAAATATAGAATGAGAAAAAATTTGATGATATGGAGTTTAGTCTGTGTTAGTATGGAACTAAAGTGGCATAAATCTACATAAGACTTTTTGAAAGCATCTAAAGCTTTTTGGTAATGTATGCTCATGTTAGGCATACTATTAAAGCAAATTTTAGTTATTTAGTAAATAAAAAAAGTTACCATAATTTTTATAGCAACTCTCCGAAAAGTATTTTAGACATCAAATATTACTTTAAACTAATGAACCAACATGTAAGCAGTATTTAAATATCAAAAACAAAGCTTTAAATAAAAAAAAAAAAACAAAAAATCAATTGACCATAATTTTTATAGCATTATTTACAAATTTAATTTGTAGACTTCTAATGCTATTGTTTAATGCATAATCATATTAAGCGTACAAAAATGAAAACAAAATATGCTTGCTAGTAATAAAATTAAAGTAGAATAAACATTATATATGCCATAATTTTTATAGCAACGCACTGAAAAACAATCAAATCATCACAATTCTTTAAATACAATATGGCTAACAGTGCTCAGTTAAGCCAGCTGTCGCCATAATGCACATAATATTTATAGCAACTTGCATAAAGCTGAAACTATAATGTACCATAAAATTTATAGCAACTTGCATAAAGCTGAAACTATAATGTACCATAAAATTTATAGCAACTTGCATAGAGCTGAGACTTTTTTACTTTGAAACAATTTATTTTTTCTTTTTGAAACAATTTAAAGCAAAAAACCATTAAAAATGAGTTACCATAATTTTTATAGCAAGTCAGTGCAGCTGACTCAAAAGCATATTTGAGTTATTTTATGCATATAAAATATAACATAGATTAGTTAAAGCTGTAGTGCATAATTTCTTGTCATGCATTTCAATTTCAAAGGACATATGTAATTCTTTTAAACCAACTAGTGTTATGTATACATCCTTATAGCATACTATCAACACCTCTCCAGCAATGCTGTGCTCTTGTACTTACATAGTTTAAAGTAATTTCGAATGCTAACTATAAAAACTTTAAGCTAATTTTTATAGCAAACGCGCTCAAATATATTATAGGAACTACATAATTCCCAATAAATTTGTTTCGCCATTACTAAAGCTCAATAAAAATTGCATTTTTAGCTACGCAACATTTTGCTTTGTGTACATTCATTAAAACAGATAATTAAAGCTACCAACTAAATTAATTTTGTTGTTGTTGAAATATTATAGCACACAAGCATTCGAATAAATTGCGCTAGTATCAACGCACAAAATTTATTACTTCTGTAAATATAACTCAGCCATAAAGAATTTAAACGAGTAGAGAAATTAGTATATATGCCAGGAAAAGAAAAATCAATTGCACTTATCAGTCAAGTGCGCAATCGAGTATATTTAAACTGTTAAAAATACTAGGCTTCGCACGGTTATAACATGCTATATAACATGCTAATATAATATGCAATAGCAATGAGTAGAAATTGACTGGATTTTTTGTCATACTAGTATGTCAGGTAACCTTTTTAAGCGATTCTATCAGGTTTAACTGTTACCAACAGAGAATCAGCGAGCTAACAGTGAGCAACTGCGCCCGGCTATCATGTCTCAGAAGCAAACTGGGCGATATAACAAGCCCAGTTTGCTTCTGAGACACGTGACAAGCGGTGATTTGAGCTACTACACTTTGACAAAAACTGAATAAAGATGTTGAAGAGCGCTCTAATAGGGCACTGTAGCATTGACCCAATGAAGTAATGTCCTATTAGTTATTCTGTTGTAGCTGTGACGATAAAGAGCTGTGTTGATTAAGAGCTATTGTGAGAAAGAGTTGTGTTGATTTAGAGCTGTGGTGATAAAGAGCTGTGGTGAAAACGCACCCGATTTTTCGGAAAACCATCCTTTGAAGACCTGAAAAGACTCACTATTCTACCACCAAATGAGAGACCTGCCACCAAATAAAAGCCCAAGACATAACAATACGCTTCACAATGCACCTCTGGGTGAACTAAAACTTACTAATTAAAACTTACCATTCCATGCATTGTGCTGAGAAATTCTAGTTGCAATTAAAAAAAAAAAGTTGCAAACTGTGTGTATATGCCGCTCCGTTCAAATAAAATCTTTGTGCAAATAAATCTGTACATAAAGAACGTACATAATTTCAGCTGCATATATTAAGCTAGAATACATCTGTATATAGTACAATGTACACACTCATACACAGTATGCAACTCATTCAACGCTATCAGTTAGTTTCATTCTATTTCACTATCGCTAAAAAAAAACAAACAAAAAACAAAAAAAACTTTAAGTAAACTTGCTCAGTGCGCAATTTGGCCTTGAAATGCAATAGCTTTCATTTAATTGACTTCCCTATTGCAATTTGGCGAAAAAAGATCGTTAAAAATATAAAACCTATAGCGAAAAAATGTAAAAAAAATATCACAGCAGTCATAAAGGCATATATCTATTAAATATATAGCAAGATACTTTAGTATACTAAGCCTTGCGGAAGTTTGAAGTTGTTTTTCTATGAAGCGCTATACAAATATTTGTACACACTATATGTCATTTTAGGCAGTAGGGTGACAATGCAACTCAAATGTAGTACCACGTAAGTGCATACAATGTTTATACTTACAATAGTTGAAATGTGCAGCGAAGCGCAAAGTGTGCGCTTATCAGAAAAAATGCCATTTTTGCACTTGCATAGAACGAACTACAGAACAAGCGATGAGGAAGTCACCAGCTACGGCGACGTCAACAGCAAAGATGATGATTACCCAGTGAATGAACGCAGCGTTTGCGTTCAAGTTGAATGCTAAATTTGTTGGCGACAAAAAATAAATTGCGAAAAACAAATAAAATTTAATATGAGTAGCCAAATATTGCTAGAAATTGTTAACTAGGATTCTATTGAAGTTTAAATACCCTTTAGTTATGCTTCAAGTTATTAGAAACCGGTTTTAAGTCAAACTACAATAGTTTTGAAACGGTTAAGAACTGCTCTTTCGATTTGCAACTTCAAAAGTCATAAAGAAAATCTAAAAACTATAAATTTCGGACCTTTCCGAAATTATTCCAACCAGCTTCCTACTTGAAAAGCCTGTCTATGTGAATGTTACGGATTATTCATTAAGTGAACAAAACTGCGAGTTTTCAATAAAATTTCAATTAGATTGCTCTATTTAAATCGAAAAATTCGATGGTATTTATACTTTATTCAAAGCAATTTCTGTAGATAAACGCAAGTTCTTTTAATAAACAAATTATGCAATTACATTTTGCATTATTTGTAAGCATTAAGCCGACACTTCTTTACTACAAGTCATATACAAGTGGTGAACGTTCCACGGAATTTGGCAAAAGCAGATTTGAGAGACAAAATAGACAAAGCAAAAGCCTTGTTGGAGTAAATTTTTGAGTAGAACGTGTTTGTGTTCATGTTGGTTTTATGTTTTTTTAGCCCTTTTTATTTCTTGCTAACTGCTTTTTATCGCTCCCTAACTGCTTTTTCTCTCTCCACAAATGCTTTTTCTTACTCCCAAACAACTTTTATTTCTAGCAAAGTAAAAAAAGTGTAAAAGTGTAATTCCTGTACGTTAGCATGTACGTGTGTTTTTTTATTTGTATCATTGTGTTAATTACGATTTCAAATCACTTTTTAAGCATTGTATGCAACCGATTTACAATTTTCATTGATATTTCGCACAGTTCCTTTCGAATAGTATCATATCATTTATCAAAATTTAACAAAAAAGCGTTTTCCGCTTTATAGTACATACATGTCTATGTATGTAGAACAACATTAAAATGGCCGCTGCAGCCATTTTCTCACTAATGCATTCAATCACGCCAATTACCGATGGCTCAGTTAAGTATTTCCAGCAACATGTCGTCAATAGCAAGCATAATAAGGACTTCCATACGTTAAATTTTTCGTTTGTAGTTTATTGACATAAATCTGCAGCTACACTTAAACCCAATTAATGAAGTCTAAAGGTGTTAGTATGTTTGAACTTGGTAGCCAAAAGGTAGAATTCAACAAAATTTTACAAAAAAAAAAAGAAAGGAGGAGCTTATTTGTAGCGTATAGCTATCCATCCGTACGTCAGTTTTCTACGAATTACAACGGCTTGTTATAAAAATTGCTCAACAAAGTTATGACTGCATATTTGTAGAACACATGGTTAATGCCACTTTCCCTTTATATGCATAGGGTATCAAATATGTGCGAACACAATTTTCTCATTATTTACTTGCAACGCCATTAAAATTATGAAAAATTTGCTACAAATGCGGCTGCATTGCGTTCTACCTCCAACTGACTATTTATTTTTAATTTATTGTATACGTCTTCAGTCAACGCGCTGCGTACAGTGGCTGCCCTCTAGCTCCTCGCTACACCCTTATTCTGCTTAAGCGGCGACGATAGCCGGCATGCAAGTGTCCTTCAAATGCAATTGTGCGAGATTATATGCGGGCAAAGGCAAAAAGTAAAGAAAAACGCTTTCTGTTTTTCTATGTGATTCTTATTTTTATTGTTTTTGCTTTTGTTTTTGTATTTGTATTTGTTGTTGTTGTTATTGCTTTTTCACAACTTGCAAGCTTTTTACTTTTTTTTTTTTTTAAATGAGCGAATACGCTCATTTTCGCTCGATTGGCTGACTGCATTTTATTTTTTTTGTTTTGTTTATTCTATTTAATTTATTTCTATTTATTCTATATATTATGTAGCTATGTGCATAATATTTGTATTCATTTCCTCGTTTACAACGCATCATCATCATCATCAGCATCAGACAGTGAAACTAGTATCGTTTTGATATAAATAAATAAAAATGAGCGAAAGTTTCACAATTTTCTTTTTGGTGGCAGATTCGATTTTCTTTTCCTGTTGGCAACCGTTCAGCGTTAACACACAAAATACGCTGCGGGAAAACGAAAGTCCTAGCCGTGCACGCTTTCTTAGTTTTTCTTTTTTTTTTATTATGGCGGCGCCAGCGCTACGATCGCTACGCGACAAAATCGCAGTCGTAACATTTGCCGCCATTTTCAGACGCGCACATTTCCGCAAACCAAACCAAATGGCGGCGTACGAGTATGATCTTTTGTAGGCGGCCGACGTTAAATTTGTTGATAGCGTAAGTGTACGTTGATGCCGTTTATGTTTCGAAATAAATACATATACATACATATATAATCGAGCATGTCTATCTGTCCGTCTGTCTATCTGTCCCGCTGTCTGTCCCACTGTCTGTCTGTCCGTCCGTCTGTCTTGTACTTTGTATGTATTAGACATACACTTGTATTAGTCGTTCTCCGTGCGTATCATCGACGTCGTACGATCACGTCTTGTGTATCTTCAGCGAATATTGCATAGTTCTGTTTCGGTTTGCTCTTCGAGCGTATATAAAGTGGTTCGGCTACTCGTAGCAATCGAATTAAGGAATTTTCTTATGCAAACAAGGAAAAGTTAAAGTTAAGGTGGGTGCTGACAATAGTATTTGAAACAAAATATTTTATACAACCGAAGAAAATAAGCAAATTTTTGGAAATCAGTTCAATTTAATTGGTCAGAAATTTATGGGCAATACAAATCGATCATATAAACGCTATGGCTGCACTGGAATCACACCAAAATTTATACTATAGGCCGCTCCATTTACTTGTGATTCCACGAGTTTATAAATATTTCTCACGTTAAATCTACTAAAATGATCGTTTTGTGTGTTTTCAAAGATTTTTTTAAATGATCATCAAACAGTGAAAGTGTAGTGTATTGTTAGTGTACAAAAACTGATTGTTCCGTAATGAGATATTATAAGATTTTAGAACACCAGTAAGATTCCAATCATTAGTTATTTTTATATATTCAAAACAGTAAATGTGTAGTTGGTACACAGTAAACATGCGCATATTTTTCGAACACAGTGTAAACTTTTATTATAAATCAATGTTAATTTGTGTTTAAAATCACTGCTATTTCTGTTAATACAGTATATGGAAATGTGGGTGGTTAAGGGGCTCCAGCTGGAGCCAGCTGCTCGCCAACGGGGCTGCTCGATCAGTAGTTTTGATGATGATGATGATGATGATGACCTTTAGACGTAGTCGGTGATTAATGCGCTCGGTGGCAATGAATCAATGTGCGGCTTCTTAAAACTGCAGTATTCAAATTATATATGTATTGAATAATATACTAAGTTTCGATTGATACTTATTCATTAATAAAAATTCAAATGTTGAAGCAAGATGGAGAAAAAGGTGACCCAATTCGTTCAGCTGCCGTTATAAGAAGAACTCGAAAACCGGAAAGGGCTATTAATTTTAAACTGTCAGAAGGACAATAAAAAAACAATTAACCAACCTATAAATCGCTAGTGCCTTGAAAAATTCGAAAATACGGACACAACCATCAACGTTGTCTGCCCTCACGCATCTGCCCTCACGCGCCCTGCCCTCTATGCATTCGTACATCCGGTTGATATCTGTTTCCATTTTCGAAAACAAATATTTTTCGTTTACGGAAACAATCCGATTCAACCGCTACAACAATTTTGACGACAAATGGCGATCGGTTATAAGACAGTGCACAATGATTGTACAGTACAGTACCATTAATCTAAGCAGATGGCACTACTGTATGTTAACTGTATATTATCTATATTGCCTCTTATGATAAGACAGGTTAGTATAATGCAGTTCTTGTGGCAGAATATTTTGGAACTTATGTGACACTTATTGTTATATTTTGGGCAATTTATACAATAGCTCCATAATAGCTTATAGCTTATGTGTTATTCTGATACATGAGCTATACTATTGTAAAGTTTCATTAAGATCCTTTTAGTTGTTTTTGCGTGAAAGAGTAACAAACATTCACACATCCATACAAATTTTCGCGTTCATATTATTAGTCGAATTACATTGAAAGCAGACATGTACAAGCAGACAGACAGACAGACAGACAGACAAATGTGTTAATGTGCGTACACAATACAGTTTTGAAATTTTCATACGATAAGACGAGAAGCCAACATTATGATTAGGCTTATTGTGTTTTGAATACTCAACCGATTCGAAAACAATGTTAGAAGCGACTTTTGTATATTTTATTAGCTTTAATATGAAGTTCTCGTCGATCCAACTAGAGATATGTGAAACTACTAACGAAAATAAGAAAAATAGAATATCTACTAAACCATAAAAATAAAATCCTTTAAATATTTTTCTGTATGTTCTTTCGAGTTTAGCGGTCCATAATAGTGGTGTCGTGTGTATATTTTAGCTGTAAGCCAGTGTAATCTGTAAAGGCTCATTTACAAGTGAGCATTCACAAGTGAAGAACGGAGCAAGCACAACGACTCCGCCAAAGTACTCTCAATTGTTTTTCCTATTTATACAATTTGTTGCTTGTGCTATATAGATAGATTGCATATAAAGTTAATACGTTTAATAAAAAAAGAGACTTATGAGCATTTACAACTGATCAATCAGAACAGTGTTTTAGAAAAAAAAAAAAACTTGTGACTATTAAATTTTTAGCATAGACATTCACAGTAAGCGACTTCAAATCACAGTTTTAAATTCAAAGTCAAACTATTTTTTGCGCAACATTAGACAGAAATAAAATAAAAAACTCAATTGTGCCGACCAAAATTAATAAGAAATATGCATGAGATTAAAAGTATCTACCTCCAATAATTGCGCTGCAATAATTGCGCTGCAACAGTTACCTGCTGTTCCTTCTACGATTCTAAGAACTGCTTTACTATTGCATTTCATTTGAAATCTCGTGCACAATTTTTTGTGGTCTTGGCGCTAGAACAAATTCAAAATATAAATACAAAAATAACACAAAATGCCCTTACAAAGTATGTGTCTAGTTTTTCGATACATAGGCCAAGACAGTGCAAATAGCCTTACACAATAAAATCTTGCTTGTGCAGCCTTCAAAAGACATTAGCAAAGAATTTTCAGAACTAGATGAGTACAGCAAATGCAGCAAATACAAAAAAGCTTTACTTTGTACCCTCTCACATAGGTACACACACATACAAACAAACCCAATACAACCCCTGAAATACACTCAAAGTTTTTGTAGTGTGTGTTTCAGTGTTTTGAGTGCAATTGGCAGTGCAACTGCATTTGTATGCGTTTTGAGTGACAACATTTTATTACAAATGAGCTTTGCGTTGAGTTTGCTGCTTAAAATGGGTCAGTAGTGAGTTACGCCAGTATAGCAGGCGCACGGTACGGCACGGTTTGGCATATGTATTTAAAAGTTTTTCTATACGATATTATTTTGCTCGTTATAATTTCGCTTATTTTTTTTTTTGTTTTTTAGTTTTTTAGTTTTTATTTTTTATTTTGGTGTAGAGCATTTTCCGCATTGTTGCAACTGAGCGTAAATTTTGTACTATAATATATATACATATATATATATATATATATATATATATATATATATATATATATATATATATATATATATATATATATATATATATCGCTGATGTATTATAGACGACGTTTCCTATATGCATATGTGATGCTCTGTTTATTGTATTGAAAATTCTTAGCAAACGTTTTACATTGACGACGTCAGTTAGCCAGTGAGCGAGTGAGTGAAAACGCGTACTTATAACGCTCGCGCACAAAATTAATTACATCAAAAATTTATGAATTTAAATTAAAAAAACTAATTATGGAGAAATATAAACTGCACTTAAATGCGCGCTAAAAATAAATTTTTATGTTAAAAATTTCAAAATAAAAATATTAAAAATGTTTTAAAACAAAATTTTCACGTCACATGCGGCGTATGAGTAATATTTCAGTTGTATATAATGTATAGTAGTTGAATGTGTATATACAAATATATGTATATTGTAAAAAAAAAAATAAAAAAAAAATCTAATCATTTTGTATAAAAGAAATAGAAAGTGTTTGTTGCGGTTCGTCTTAAATACTGTGTGCAAAGTAAACTATTATTATTACTAAAAATTTGTTCACTTTCGTTCTGCTTGAAAATTAGAAAAATAGCATGAAAATGTCAAGCAATATTTTTATATATTAAAATATTATAATAATTATTAATAATAAGCGTAAAATACAAGCACTTATAAAACAAAATATAGATACAGATGCAAAAAAAAGTTCAACAAAAATTTCAACATATGACTGACTGGTGAGCAAAACTAAAAACT
Source organism: Leucophenga montana (assembly GCA_035044765.1). Classification (NCBI taxonomy): domain Eukaryota; kingdom Metazoa; phylum Arthropoda; class Insecta; order Diptera; family Drosophilidae; genus Leucophenga; species Leucophenga montana. Next base: position 91,106 of record JAWNNQ010000410.1, read on the forward strand.
GAAAAATGAAAAACGAAAAACGAAAAAAAAAAAAAAAACAAATTCTATGCATATTTTTCACATTTTTCGTCTAATGCCATTTTTATCAAAATTTTTGTGCATATATATATATATACTTATACTTATAGCAAACTGCCGGCTTGTTGTGCCGCTCTAAATGTTTAGCTAGGCATCTCTTTCTGTTACATATATCTGTATACCGGCAACACACACACACACACATACACATGTAGCTGCATTTCTGCGTCACCATTTCCCTGTTTACTCGCTTTAAAATCTTCATTTGTGCATTTGTGGCGCCATGAACGTAACCTCCATTAAGGCCGCCGCAATCTTGAACTAGTAGTAGCGCTACCAACAATACCATACCATATCATACCATACCATATCATATCATACCATATCATACCATTCAAACCCCACCCCATCATAACATCTATATATTATCCGCATGCACGAAGCCTATTCGGCTGTATTCGTCTTTTATGTTCGTTTATGCCTTGCGATAAGGCATGCCATTGAAATATTTAGTTGCACTCAAATTTTGCTATTGGCATAATTTGAGTGAAGTTCTGTTTTGGCATGCAAGTGTATGCAGCTATGTGTATGTGTGTGTGCGTGTGTGTGTGTATGTGTGCGTGTGTGTTTTCGCTTTGAGTGCAATTTATTTGTAGTTAAATAAAAACCAAAGTGTTGCATTTATTAATAGCTCAACATGGCGACAATAATGTCTGCCGCTGTTGGGAGCAATGGCGGAAGCTGCTCACTGCTTGCTTAGTTTAAAATGGTTTTAGCAGCAGCAGCATCACCACCATGATGCCATTTATATGTATTCATTAATTGATTTAGCTGCTTCAAATCGTATTCTACAAGAAGTAATCTATGAAACTTTGAAATGTTGAGACTTATGACCTGTGGCATTTAACTAGTGCATAAAATAGTATACAAAATATTGAAATATTTCAAAATTGCGTCAATATGCGCAAAAACTATTGATGCCACATTATAATCTACATATTAATATATAGTTAAACGTTAACAATTTTAGTAATAAATTGTAATCTAAACAGTTATTCGTTGTTTTGCTAACATTAGACACTATTATGGCGGTGAAATGAACTTCAAAATATAAAAAAATGATTTTCGTCATACTCGTATTTCATACGCCATACATATTCTATGAAGTTACGGAGCAGTGTGCGCTGTTTTAATATTCTATTTGTTTTGATTCTAATCTTCATTAGAACAGTTCAGAAAATACCTTCATCAATGAAGAAGAAGAAGAAGAAGAAGAAAGTCAACAGAAAAACCATGTGCAAAACAACTTTATAGCAACAAATGTTCGACAAAAAAAGATTCCATAATCACGCATTTGTCATTAGGCAAATTTAAAATTTGTATAATTTTCTAATGTGTCCCATCATTTCATCAGACTTATATGGCACCACCTCTAAGGTATGCCCTTTCTAATTAAAAATTAAACATCGAAATCGTTAAACGTGGTATAGAATTGTCGCTGCACATATACATAAATAAAGAAGATTCCGACTAAGTGAGAACTTCCTACTTTTTCTTGAAGTCGGTGAAAAGTGAATTAAATTAGTTGTCATGTCAGATATGAAGAAAAGGTGATTTGTCGTATTTTCTAAACTTAACACAAGGTTTTTTTGTTTGCTGAGGTTGAAAACCAACCAAACGCACCAAACATTAATTAGGGAGTTCCCTTCTCATAGTTTGTATACCTCGAAATATTTCTTCAGATGTTACTCAGGCGATACATGACTAACAGACGTTGTGAGCTGCCTGAGTCGTTTGCAAAATAAGCATTTTAGGACATTTCCAAGTGAATGGCAATCAATAATTTTCCTGACTCTAAAGTTGACTTCTGCAAATAAACCATATTTACCTTTTTTTAATTCTATTTATTTGCGTTATTGGATTCGTGAAAGCTTAGTACTCAGTTTGCACAAAATGTTCGGGTTGCAAATGACATTTCGACATTTCGTTGAAAACCGAATAAACAAAATTTACTCGTAGACTTCTTTTGCGTTTTTTTTATATGTTCTATGAATATGAATATGAATATGAATATGAATATGAATATGAATATGAATATGAATATGAATATGAATATGAATATGAATATGAATATGAATATGAATATGAATATGAATATGAATATGAATATGAATATGAATATGAATATGAATATGAATATGAATATGAATATGAATATGAATATGAATATGAATATGAATATGAATATGAATATGAATATGAATATGAATATGAATATGAATATGAATATGAATATGAATATGAATATGAATATGAATATGAATATGAATATGAATATGAATATGAATATGAATATGAATATGAATATGAATATGAATATGAATATGAATATGAATATGAATATGAATATGAATATGAATATGAATATGAATATGAATATGAATATGAATATGAATATGAATATGAATATGAATATGAATATGAATATGAATATGAATATGAATATGAATATGAATATGAATATGAATATGAATATGAATATGAATATGAATATGAATATGAATATGAATATGAATATGAATATGAATATGAATATGAATATGAATATGAATATGAATATGAATATGAATATGAATATGAATATGAATATGAATATGAATATGAATATGAATATGAATATGAATATGAATATGAATATGAATATGAATATGAATATGAATATGAATATGAATATGAATATGAATATGAATATGAATATGAATATGAATATGAATATGAATATGAATATGAATATGAATATGAATATGAATATGAATATGAATATGAATATGAATATGAATATGAATATGAATATGAATATGAATATGAATATGAATATGAATATGAATATGAATATGAATATGAATATGAATATGAATATGAATATGAATATGAATATGAATATGAATATGAATATGAATATGAATATGAATATGAATATGAATATGAATATGAATATGAATATGAATATGAATATGAATATGAATATGAATATGAATATGAATATGAATATGAATATGAATATGAATATGAATATGAATATGAATATGAATATGAATATGAATATGAATATGAATATGAATATGAATATGAATATGAATATGAATATGAATATGAATATGAATATGAATATGAATATGAATATGAATATGAATATGAATATGAATATGAATATGAATATGAATATGAATATGAATATGAATATGAATATGAATATGAATATGAATATGAATATGAATATGAATATGAATATGAATATGAATGTGAATGTGAATGTGAATGTGAATGTGAATATGAATATAAATATGAATATGAATATGAATATGAATATGAATAGGCATATGAATATGAATATGAATAGGCATATGAATATAAAATTGAATATGTACGTATTACTGCATACAATGACAATGACAATCACCACTAACCTAAAATTCGATATTGGATGCAATAAATATAAAGTACTTGAACTTATAAGTCCTACCTCGTATTATACTTACCTACAAAAATATACCAATAAATTTTGTATTCAACTTAAAGCGAAAGTAAGCAGAAAATACAACAAAATTAAATAATATATTCTAAATATCTATTTTATTTATAGAACAAGTGAAACTCTATACATAGCAGTAGCAGAAAAACAAAATTAAATTAAAGTAATCGGGTTGGAGAGCTCAATTCAGATTGAAAATACTACACGGAGAAAAATAATTTGAAAAAAAAGTGAAAGAAACATGAATGCACATCATCAACTACAGCAACAGCAACAATCACTACAGCAACATCATCATCAGCATCAGCAACAGCAACAGCAACAGCAACAGCAACAACACCACCACAACCAACATCATCATCACCAACATCAACACCAACAGCATACTGCAGGAGCAGCAACAGCAACTGCTGCAGCAGCAGCATTGGAGCATATGGCAGCAGCGGGACGTAACACACACAGCGGCGCTTATGGTAGCATGAAAGCGTTAAGTAATCACAATCATCATATGCAACAAACAGCACAGCATCAACACCATCAGCCCCACCAAAATGTACATAGCAAGCAGCGCTGCAGCACAGCAACGTCACAGCAGCCTACCGCCGCTGTTGTTGTCGCCACATGCAACAAAACGCAACGCAGTCGCAGTCCAACGCCGGATGGTACACAGGACTATGATGTAACACGTATGCGTGAAGCGGATTTTGAGAATCTAGCGGTGTACCTGGTGCCGGATGTGCAATGTGAGCGTGGCGTGCCAAATCGCGCGGATAAAACGCTGCCGCGCAGTCTGACGCTCAAGCCATCAATGGTGTTCTCAACGCCAAATGTTAAGGTGTGTATTTGTCGTAGAAGTTCTAGTAAAAGCTTTTCAAAATTTTAATACTAACGTAATTGTATTTTGTTGACGTTACTTCTTTACAGACTGAAGGAGTTTGGAGTGTCGGCGTTATACCGCGCGGTACACGTTTCGGTCCATTCGAAGGCATTCCAACTTCAAATTATCCAAACGATAAGAATAAGGCACGCTATTTCTGGCGGGTAAGCAATGCGATATTGAAATGCCAAAGAATCATGCTTCACAGTACATATTTAAAGTCAGTCTCAGTCATTTTGTATAACTACTTACTTTATCAATTCATTCATTTAAAACATCATTTTTATTTATTTTTGAATTATTTTTTATTCATTTCTCATGTGAACGCATTTTATTTGACGCTGTCGCCCATCAAAATGTTTAATCAAAATGAATCCAATTGACTAACCAATCTGACATAAACTATTCTCCTTTTTCTTTTTTGGTTTCATGTTAATCCTACCCGTTTAAAAATAAATAAATAAATATCTAAAAAATACAAACAAACAAAACAAAAAACCAAATTCAATTAATTTGAATCTAATCAGGTGCAGGGCACACGCCACATAACCTATGGGAATATTAAGGTATCACTTTTTATGCTTTTTTTAATTGCTATTTTTAACTTGCTTGCTTTCGATTACTGTCTCTTAACTATCCTATCACTCCACAGTTTTTCTTAAAGGTGAATTTAGACTTTGAACGAATAAAAGAAAAACAGGAATTTAGAATTTTTTTTGGTGTTTTAAGCCGACATTTAGAAAATGTATTATATAATTTTTGCCAGTTCATACCCAATGAAGATAATAATAGATTTTTAATGCAGTAAAAACTATGTTGAATACTCAATAAATAATTCACCACACTTAAATTTTACATGACATTGTTTTGCATTCCAAACGAAATCAGAATCACGTCGGAACAAACAATATCATATCTTTGTTTGGTGAAAAAAATCTAATTAGGAAAAAAAAAATTTTTTCACCACACACATTTTTTTCACCAAATTTTTTTTCACCACGATTTTTTTTTTCTAAAAAAAACCCACATAATATTGTTTTAAGGCTAAGTGATCGGCTGGCAGTAATACAGCGAAAAAAAAAATCCGGAAAAGTTTTTTTTTACACCTCTTTACACCATAAAGTCTGAAATAAAAAATACAAATTATAATCGTATAATTTTATATATAATCGTATAATTTTATTCGCTCGAAGTCTAAAACTCAGCCATTAAATCGTTTTCCAAATTACTTTATTTGTAGTTGTGTTTTTTGCTAATTGATGTAAAACTCTATTTTCTTTATATTTACTTTCTAAATGTGTCTTACTTTAAACTAAAAGTGTCCGAAATAACACCTGCTTTATATGCTTCTCTTCTTTTCTATGCAACAGATCTTCAAGGATGATGATTTCTACTATCTGGATGGCTCTGATCGTGCGCAATCCAATTGGATGCGTTATGTTGCCTCTGCCTATAGTCTGTCCATCATGAATCTTGTAGCGTGTCAACATCAGGATAATATATACTTTTATACCACCCGCGATATAATGCCAAATGAAGAGCTTATGGTCTGGTACTGCAAAGACTTTGCCAGTCGACTGGGCTATGATGTCGATCCAGAGACAACAATCTTTGGTGCCTGCAAACAGGCAGCATCATCACACGATGGTGATATCGATGAGCCATTGGAGTGCGAGGAGGAGGAGGAGGAGGATGATGAGCAAGAGGACGATGAAATCGATGAGACATGCAGTCAAAGTAACAAAACAAAAACTTATAGTGGTTGCATGCCAGCGCCGGAGATACCACCAGAGGTTGCCTACAATCATATAACATATGTTATGGGTTTGCATATACCAACACCAGCAGCGGGAGCGGGTGCGGGTGCGGGAGCGGGTGCAGCGCCAACAACAACATCATCAACGAACTCATCACATAGTAACTACAGTCGACGTAATAGCGCACATTCACCTGTCTCCAGTAGTTGTACGCCGTCAGTCAATGTAGCGCATACACATCCGCATATACAACACAGTCGTCAGCATTTACATCAAAGCGTACTGCAACTGAAACAGGAAGCAACGGCTGCCAGCTCAACGGTCATAATGACACAAGATCGTTCGCCGGCGAGCAGTGATCTCTGCGTTAAAGATGGCGCTGGTTCGCCCATTTCGCATAAGGATGCACCATATGAACATCAGCTGACGCCCAATGATGGCAGCGTGCGTTCAGTACGCTCCGATGAGGGCTATCACAGCAATGAGTGTCACGAGGATGGACTGACGCCGCCAGAGGATTCAAGTGATAGCGAAAGTGAGCACAATTATGTTTTGGATTGTTCGAAGAAGGCAATTGCACCCAAGGAGACTGTTATAGCGCAAGCGGGGACGCAAAAAGTGAACGCAACACCAACAGCAGCAGCAACAGCAGCGGCGGCAGTGGCGACACCAACAGTTGCAACAACAACAACAGCGTCTATGGCAGATTGTGATAAGAATGAGTATCGCAAATTTAAGGTAAAAATGCCGCTCAAATATGAATTTAAAAATAGCAAAAGTTGTCTCAAATCAATGGATGCACTGCGTGAATTGCGCGAGAGTGTTGCAAATGGTGCTACGACAACAACGCTGGAAGATGAGGAGCTACATGAGATACATGCACAAAGGGAGGAGCTTGCATGCTCGACAACAACCAGCGATGAGCACATGGATATCGAGCAGTGCACGACAGCAGCACGTGGTGTGGTTGCCAACAGCCAGCCCGCGACCAGCACTGTCATCGTGCTTGAACATGGCATTAATTCCACATCCGCCTCCTGCAGTCCACAAGCGCGCACCATAGTGCCGCTGAGTAAGCCTTATTATGAGTCTGAAACACAAGCAGCTGCCGCTGCAGCCTATGCACGCTTTTCACAACCCACGTCCAGCATTTTGGAAACCATACTGACAAGTCAGCATCGTTTGGAGGCAGCAGCAGCAGCAGCGAACGCCTGCCGTCAGGCAAATGCGGCAACACCGCCGCCAACATCGCCCACCGAGATGGCCTATTCGTATAAGAAATCACAACGTTATGGCAATGCTGTAAGTCCGGATTCATCCTCGAATCTGGGACAGGACAGATCACAGGAAGTTGTGCCAACAACAGGCAACATCAGTGCGGAGTGCGCTGCTGAAATGGCAGTGGCGCGTGGCCTGCTCAAGGGTGAATGTTCGCCGCCACCAACGCAGTTGCAGCTGCAGCAACAGCAGCAGCAGCATGTAATCTACTCGCCAGCGCAACGTGCAACGCAACATCACAGCATCTACGATGCACCAGGCCAGCAGTCTCCAACGCATGCTGGCCTAGCTGGCATTGGCGCCGGTAATTATGTCTATGCACCCTATGCCAATGGCAGTGGTTCGGCGCAAGTGTTGCATGCCGCTACCTCGACATTTCACTCGCCACCGCACAGCGCACACTCGCCCTTCGATCGACACTCGAATGCCTCGAGTGGCGCTGGTTCCAGTTCCAATCTGCATTTATTGCAGAGCAGCACACAAATGCTCAATCATCCGCTCATGCAACCGCTGACACCGCTGCAGCGTCTTTCACCATTACGCATTTCACCGCCCAGCAGTCTCAGTCCGGATGGCAATTCGTGTCCACGCAGCGGCAGTCCGCTCAGTCCGAATTCGCTTGCATCACGCGGCTATCGTTCACTGCCATATCCGCTGAAGAAAAAAGATGGCAAAATGCACTACGAATGCAATGTCTGCTCGAAGACATTCGGACAGCTGAGCAATCTCAAAGTGCATCTGCGTACACATTCCGGCGAGCGGCCGTTCAAGTGCAATGTCTGCACGAAAAGTTTTACACAATTGGCGCATCTACAGAAGCATCATCTGGTGCATACCGGTGAGAAACCGCATCAGTGTGATATATGCAAAAAACGCTTTTCCTCTACATCGAATCTGAAGACGCATTTGCGTTTGCATAGCGGTCAGAAGCCTTATGCCTGTGATTTATGTCCGCAGAAGTTTACACAATTTGTGCATCTAAAGCTGCACAAGCGTTTACATACGAACGATAGACCGTACGTTTGTCAGGGTTGCGATAAGAAGTATATAAGCGCTTCAGGGTTGCGTACACATTGGAAGACGACAAGCTGTAAGCCGAACAATCTGGAAGAAGAATTGGCCATGGCTGCAGCAGCAACGTCAGAGTGTTTGGGTAAGTTACAAAAAAGAGAAACTTCAAAAGTATAAATTAAACTTAATTGCTTTTTAATATCTTCTAGATAAAGATCATCCGGAGCCTGATTCGCGTGAAGCCTTCGAACAGCTGCAGCAACATATACATCCGAATTTGCGTCACATTGCTGCTGCTGCAGCAGCTGGTGGACATCATTCTCCACCGCGACTTATACCGCTGCACAGTGGTGCGGGCGCTGCTGCATTGCCGCCAATGTCTGCGCATCAACAGCAATCACAACAACAGCACCACAATCAACAGCAACATCATAACCTGCCCACACATCATCATCATCATCATCAACAACAACAGCAGCAGCAGCAGCAGCAGCAACATCAACAGTCGTCTACAACAATGCTTGTACAACATGCAACACCAACGCCTATGCTACTCACAACTGCAACGCAGTTACATCAGCAGCAGCAGCAGCAGCATCATCAGCATCAACAACATTTACATCACCAGCAACAGCAGCAGCAGCAGCAGCAGCAACAACAAGCACGTACCGCTTCCACGCATTTGCTGCAACCGGTTAAACAACATACGCAGTCGCAGTCGCAGGAGAACCGTCCTTCGGTCATTGAATCCAATCAACCCATGATCATTGAGTGCACGTAAATGTGTGGTGTGTGCGTGTGCGTTGAATATACTTTATAAAGCTTAATCACAGTAACAAGTGCAATATAATTGAACCTAACCTAAAAACTACAAACCGAAGCAGTGTATAGCAAGCAAGATCTATAACAAAAGCACAAGCAAACATAACGGTATTATTAGTATTGTAAATAAAAAACAAACAAATATAAAAACTGCTAAAAATTATTTAAAAACAAAAAAAAGTTTAGTTTAAATTTATAAAAGAAAAAAACAAAAAAAAAACAAAGTAGTAAAACAAAAACAAAAACTGAAACTGAACTCATTTGAAACATAACCTAAAAATCATTAAAAGAAAAAAAGAAAACTCTTGTAAAAAGATCTCAAAATTGGCAGCCAATTATTTGAAAAAGCAAATTTTATAAAAACTGAAACTAAAACTTTATTTTTGATAAAAAGCAATTTTTTTTCTTTTGGAGATACTGTTTTTTTGATATATAAAAAAATAATTATAAAAACAAACAAACAAACAAACAAACAAAATGCAGAAATTGTTTACAACAGTAGCAAATTAAAACTAATTAAATATATTACACTAAATTAATTAAATATTAAAAATTAAATTTAAACTACAATAGCAGAAGATTGCATTTATATAGATGGGTCTGCTACAGTTACACACTTTCGGGCAGGTTTTGTGAAAGTGTATGCGTTAAAGTGCTAAGTTTTACACGCTTGGTAGGAATTCGATACATGAATTCAATACGCAAAATACTGCCGAATGTAAAAAATTTAGCATTTTCCCCCCGTAAGTGAAAACTGTAACAGATCAGTTAAAAAAGTATATAAATAAATTAAATTCGTATAAAATATAAATTAAATTAAATTGAATTAAAAAAATTCTGTTATAAATGAAATTCAAGTTGCCTTAATTTTTATTCATTTGTTTTTAAAATTGTTTATTCAAAAAATGTTTTGCTTGCGTTTTTGTTTGCGTAACAAAAAACAAAACAAAAAAAAAAAAATCAAAATGAAATGTTATTCTAAAAAAACTAATTGAAAATATCTAAAGTAAAAAAAGTTCAAGCATAAATTTACATTAAAACAAGAAAAACAAACAAAAAAAACAATAAAAAACGTTAACTTCGGTTGAACCGAAGCTCTAATACCATTCACACACAACTTTAAATAGTAATGTAAAACATAAAAGTGGTGATTTAAATATGGACTAGTTCAAAAAGTGTGCGCTACACTCATACTAGTAGATGTGTATGAAGCGATGTAGTAGATGTGTAAGATGTCGCCTCATCGAATTTCAAGTTGGTATTGATATTTTCCATACAAATGCATAAAAGTGAGCTGTGGGTTTATATGGGACTACCTTAAAAAATTGTCGGGACACGCCCATTTGTGTATGTATATGAAACGTTTGTCCACTAAAATCCACCAAATCGAATTTCAAGCTAATATTGATTTGAATGAAGAATTTTTTCATAAAGAACACAAAATTGCACAGTGGGTTTGTATGGGGGCTCTACCGCAAAAAGTGGGCGGGCCACGCCCATTAGTCTATGTATGTAAAGCGACTGTCTATAAAATGGCATTGCAACCGAATATTGATTTTAATAAAGAAGTTTTTCTTACAAAGGCACAAAAGTGGGCAGTAGGTTTTAATTGGGGGGGGGGGGGGGCAATACCAAAAAGTAGACGGGCTATGTCCATTAGTCTATGTATGTTAGGCGGCTGTCTGTAAAAAGGCATTATATTGCATTGCAACCTAATATTGACTTTAATAAAGAAGTTTTCATACAAAATGTTAAAATTGGGCAGTAGGTTTGTATGGGGGCTACTACAAACAGTAGACGGGTACCACACGTTAATGATTATGGCAAGCATCTGTACACTAGAAGTTACCATATCAATTATTAAGTTGATATTGACTACAATAAAAAAGTTTTATAAACAAAAATTCAAAAGTGTGCTGTGGCCTTGTGTGGGGGTTAGCCCATAAAGAACAATCTTGTTAATCTATTAAACTAAACTGCAATAAAAAGAAGTGTATGTGCAAAATTTCAACTGAAATATTATATAAATTATTATTAAATTATTATTATTACATAAAAATTGGTGCACAAAAAAATGCGCAATAACATGCAGACAGACAT